>VXBW01002926.1:1392929-1445762 GCA_013400375.1 Thinocorus orbignyianus
AAAAAAAAGTCTGTATATATCCACACAATTCCAAATGAAACAGACATTTTCATTTCAGAGATAGGATGTAAATGTACAAGATACATTTCAGAGAAGGATGTAAATGTATCTAACTTTTCCAAAGCATTAAAACTAGCACCACTTTTTGGCCTTTGAACCTTTATTACAGCAATCAAATTAAGCTTTTCCATACCCCCAGGATCTCTAGTGTTGTCACATTTCAAGTTACCATAGCACAGGTTTTCAACAAACTCTGGAACAAATCCTCACTACGATATTCAAAAATAACGCATCCTGAATTTAGTAAAATTTTACAATTCGTAACTCTGAGAAAAATAGAATGCTTTATTTTCCAATATATGTAGAACTTCTCAAAAATTATCATAGACTCATAGAATGGTTGGAGTCGGAAGGGACCTTAAAGATCATCGAGTTCCAACTGCCCTGCCATGGGCAGGGACACCTCCCACTAGACCAGGTTGCTCAAAGCCCCATCCAGCCTGGCCTTACTTTACCTTCATACAAAGTTTCATATTTATTTATTAGTTTACATTTATTTCAACAACTTTTAGAATGGCACTGGTTCAAAATTACTTGAAAACAACTAATTGCCACTCATTAATTTGGGTTAGGTTTTAAGCCAGTACTTCTTACTATATGGTATTTCTGGTAGTGAGAAGGCAGCTATACATATTCTATTCAACACCTTCACACTTGCTGCTTCTACTACAAACCCTGGCAAACTGTCATTAGTTTAATATTTTCAAGAGAAATACATTACAATTGAAGACAGATCGCAATTTAGTAAATTATCCCAGCTCTGAATCATTGCACAAGTACATTTTCTCTGAAGGTATAGCTGAGGCACAAAACCAGACACTTTGACAACTGTATCATGATGGTTAAGGGGCTGTTTTAAACTCTCAGCTGACTCTATGGGAACTTTGGGAAAGTGGCAACGTAGACTAGTCCAGAAAAGACAGTTTACAAGGAAGAGAAACAGATTTTGAAGTACTTTGTGTAATTTTTTAATAATATGCCATGAGATTGGTGAGCCCTGTGTCCAGACTAGCAGCGAAAGATTAACAAAATGCATTTTCTTTCTTTACAGCATATATGCTGTAAGCTTATCCATATGAAGCCACAGTGACAGTAACACCAACATTTTTCACTGTTGTTAACCAATTAACATCAAACATGCAAAGAAATCAAAGATATAACATTAGCATTTCAGGTTTTAGTGGCAACATCACAGTGGCATTTTAAATTTATAAACAGTCATAAATACCTTCCTAGGATTACACACCGCAGAAAGGTGCATAATAGTTTAATTAGTTGCACTTAGCTGTGCACATTTAAATAATATACATTAAGATCTATGAGCTGCAAAAGGCAGATACTTGTACTACTTTTTTTGACATATAAATTTACTTGGATTACCTTGTATTCAAAGTTAACAGGAAGAAAAACCCTGATCTCACTAAAAGTGGTAGGACAGTTAAACAGTCCAGATATATCTTTTCTGCTAGGTATTTTCAAATTAAAGACATCTATTTCTAAGGGGAAAAAAGTATTTCTCCATGTTTTACGAAACACAGTTTCTCCTATGAATTAAGTGTAGAAAATCAATAGTGCTAACAGCAAGCCAAGGTAACAGTACAGTCACTTGCTGTTGGTTCCTCAGTTAGGCTCTGCTTAACAGACAAAGAACAGGATAAACAAAAGCACAAAGCTATAAAAATACTCCAGACTCCACTGTCTTTAAGTTAGGTATCCATGCCTTTCAGTTCTTTCAGGGAACAACCACTCATCAACTGACTAAGGGAAAATCTTCCCCTGTCCTGGGCCATTTACTCCATCCCCATTTCAAAGGACATCCTTCTTTACCTCAGAGTCCTGTTTCAGTTCATCAGCCAGGAGTCACTCCTTGCTCATCCTATCAGAACAGAGCCACCTGCTTTCCTGTCAAGACCCATAGGCTTTGTTACAGGTGCCAGACCAACTTAAAAAGACATTTCTGAACACACTCTACCCACAAGACCAGCACATAATGCTGCTCCATGAGAAAAACATTACCTTTTCTGATAGAGCTTCTTCTAAAGTTGCTAGCGCTGTATCTGTGTTACTAGAATCCGTCTGCAATGACTTCACTCTGTCTTTTAGATTAGTTAGTTGTTTGTCTTTGTCCCTAAGTTGCTCCTGTAGATTTTCAATCTGAAAATAAAAACAGATCACAATATTCATCAACCTTGTCTTAACATTGAAAGAGGGACTTGGGTGCTGGGATCAACTGAATGTATATACGTCACATGTATGATACATTTGCCTCAGTACATTGCCAGGTTTTTACATGGTATAGCATCAGCAGTTTTTAACTTCCGTCCTTTCTATTTTATTTTCCTTTTCTAGAAGTATCGTTTTCTAATAAATTATAGAAAAAAAAGAGTCAGTGCAGCCAGATATTTTATTATTTAAATATGTTCTGATATTAATCACTTTAGTTTGAGGTACTGCATTATCTCAGTAATTCAAAATATGTGTGGAATTACCCCTTTATTCTAGCTGCAATAAGAAGGACAAAGAAAGGGAGAAACAAAGCGAGTTCAGTGAGCCTTAAACTGAGGAAGAAGAAAGATAATAACCTACCTATCCAGAAACCTCTTCTTCCACAATGCCCTGCTGTAAAGGAAACTCATCTGGGCAGAGATCACTATGATTATACGTCAAAAAGTCAAATCCAGAAACAAACAAACAAAAAAAACAAACAACCCAAAGGCCACCATTTCCATTCACTTTCTTCACCTCCGTGAAGGTGTAAGGTATGCCACTCTATTTTGGATATTAAAACTCTTTTAAACAGGTCTAGTTATTCCTCCAGCAAGTATTTAAACATACTGCTAAGGTACCTATAAACAGACTGGTTTGTTAAACACATCATGATTTATAGAGGTTAAGTCAGAAAGGGGTTTGCGCAAACAGTTGTCCACAGGACCATGTGGGTTTTGGAAGCAAATCTTGAATAAAAGCACTCAGCTTCTGATTGTCAGAGCAATCACCTTCTATGGCTGTAAAGCACTATGACCTTCTGGGCAAATGCAGAGAGCACTCCATATGTCAAATGTGTAAAATTTTATTAATTGTACATCTGAAGAGTCAACCTCCCTTCATCCTACACTCTCAGTGCCATTCACTATTATGCCACTGGCATAAAACCAAAATTTGCTCCATAATACATAGTACAAGTAAATAGAACCAAGAAAATTAATTAGTCTTTTGGTTTGGTATAACACTTTCTGTGATACGACAAAATATGCCTAAGTCCACAAGGTCTCATTTGTTCAAAACTCATTTTTAGAATTATGCTAAAATTTGCCAATTACTGTCAACAAACAATATTCAAATTCTTACTTTCATCAGTGAACTTACACTTTGGATCACATTCTGTGATCGCATCAATCAAGTTTTGCATTTTGTTTCATATAGTAATTTTTCTCATGGCAAACATAATTTCCATTTAAAGCAATTCAGATTTAAAACAAATCCTTCAAAATTATTGTTAAATTCTACTTAAAGATTCTTTAACAAACCTGAATTCACTATGGATGTGCAGCTCTGCAGAAGTCAACAGTTACGTCAATAAAAATTTGGTTTCCATACGCAAAAACGTACCACCATAATAAAACACACTTTCATTTGGGGCATATTTTGGTTAAAATTCTCTTTCTACTACATTATACATGTGCAGGAAAAAAAGCCTGAAATTAAGTTTTGACATCATATATATCTAAAATTAACAAATCATAAAACCCACAGCTGTGTGCACTTTATAAAGTTTGTTTAAATAAATTTAAATTTTAAAAGAACTTAAAAATTAAAATAAAATTGGAAAGTAAATTTGGAGGAGCACATTCCAATTTGAAATTCATTATAATATTATGTCAAATAGAAGTAATGTAACTTTATTTTTTCTTTTTTTTATATACTTGGTATAGTATGTCAGATTACTGCTATGGGCCAAAGATTCCATACTCTGTAAACTCTAAACTACTGAGGTATATATAGAAAGGTTTTTTGGGAAGACCTGACATAGAATAGCTCACTCTCGTAAACGACTTCTCGTAATATTTTTCTTCGTGTGTATATTTTATACAGATACAGAAATAAGATACATGTGTTAATGAGTTAAGAACTTTTTATTTTATGGCATGTGTATTAGTCACATCTAAAATTACATTAACTGGCATTCAGAGGACTGCACACTGTGTTTCTTTCTTTACTTTCATGCAAGTATTAACGATTTCAACAACTACCTCATGACACCCTGTGGAACACTTAAGCAACTGCACATTTCAGCTTCAAAATAAATTCTCAAGCGAAAAGAAAATAAAACAGGAGAGTGAATATTGATTACATGTTCTTTGAAACAAAGTTAAGATCTGGTCCTTTATTATCATCAGCTTGACCTACCAATTCTAGACACCCTAAATTAAAGTACTTATTTCCTATGCACAGTGCTTATCTGAATTCCACAGCATTTACACGATTTCCTTCCTCTTAAAACTAATTTAAAATATGATCCAACCCTTAACCAAGAAAACATGTTCTAAAATTATTCAGCATTTACAAAATTCTTTCCTCAGAGGTAAAGAGAACAGGCAGCAAATTAAAAACATCCCCATTGAATCACAACTGCTTTAAAATAAGTAATTCAGTGCATAGTCCATAGATAAAATAAGAGGAAAGGATCTGATTATTCTTTTATTTGTGCTATATAAATCTGAAGGAAATACTTTGATGGAAACAGGACCACACTGGGGTATGTGAAAGTAGAATCAGTACCACAGAGTATTTGTTTGTTTGTTGGGATGGGCAGGGGATTAGTAAAGGTCTGCTAATGCAGACAAGATTTTACAACCAGTTAATTACAAAGTGTTTGCTCAAAAAGATCACAGAAGGCAAAGAGATTGACCAGTCTCACATGCTAAAATCTTGGAATACAAGATATGATTTACTTCTTCCTCCTTTTTTTAAACCCAGAAAGAACAACAAACTCTCTAGTAACCTCTATCATTCTTCAATATATATTTGGGTACAGGCATATATGTAAGGACACCATTCTATTGTTCAATAATTACTTACTTCTGAGTCTGAATTCAAATTATGACAGGGACTGTTAAGACTTTCTAAATCCTCAAGCACTTATATTTTTATCTGTTAGGAAATTCGTTACCGTGTAGTTCTGTCAATATGTAATTCTTGCCTCTGTGAACTGCTACGTCTGTGCCACGAGCTGCATGAAAAGGAACCACTCCACTCTTCCTGTATTTCAGAAAGTGTGTAAATTCCCAGACCTCAGGACAGACTTTATTGCTTTTTAAAAAGCAATACCCTTACAGATAAATGTCTTTCCTATGAGGCATCCTATCAATAAACTGTGAGTGCTAATCTTGTCACTTTTTGGTGACGGTCTCAGGAATGCTTCTTAAATACTCAAGGGATTAAATTAAATCTCACCCACAGACAGGCTTTAAAATTCTGCAGAACCTAAGTTCTCAAAAGAAAATTACTTTCATTATCAAAATTAAGGTACTGTACTATGGAATTTGCAGGAAAACCACACAATCAAAGAAAATGTTCCATGCTATAACAATTTGCCTTTAAAGATACACATTAATGTATAAGAGAGTTTAAGACAGTGTAAGAGAAAAGTTATCAGAGACTTCCCAAGCCTACCAAGTGTACTTAAACTTAGCTCCATATATTTTCCTCTCTGCTTTGTATTTGATTTTTACATTAGTCAAAAAACAACTCTTCTGTAACATCAGCTTTTTTAATCCTAAAATTCATTTTGCTGTGTTCTAATTTGAAAGGTGATCAAGGTTCCAACCTGGTATTCAGTGATGATTCTAAATTTCTCTAGGCAGAACTCTGAGATTTATTTCGTATAGAAACAGAAGTCATGTCTATTTCAGTAAAGCAGTGATCAACAATATAAGCTTAGTTTAATTCAAATTTAAAATTGAAACAATGTGGAGGAAACATAACTTTTGTAAGTATAATTTCTATTATTCACTAAAAAATAAATCTTCGTCTTTTAAGAAAAGCAATTCCACTGATCAATTTCCCAAGTAGTATGATGTTATACTTTAAACAGCTAATGGATTTATAAGAAGAAGATACTTCATAAATAACAGCATTCATCCAATATGAGCATTAACTATGACTACTTTAAACCTTAGTATTCACTGTTGGACTTTAGCTGCTGCCTCACAGGTATATATAAGAAAAAGACAAGAAACGGTAACTGTTAATTGAAACAGAAAAAAATAGTTAGGCGTAGTTCAAATGCAAATACTCTATAAAAGTCTACTTACACACAATTGATTTTTATTAGTAATTATTATAAATGTTCTGTCTCATATGATCCTTTTCAGAAACACGTCATTATATCCCAGAACATGAAACCAGTAAAATACACGTATCTACAGATGATCTAACACCTTCATCCATTTACATGTACACGTGTGTGCGTATACGTGTGTGCCCGCATGCATAACTTCTAATTAAATACCCAGAAAAGACTGAAATTTTTCCCTACTATGGCCGCAAAAGTATTACTACCTGAAAGCTCAATATGCAGAGGTATAGTTTTTGGAAAGCACTATAGATTTTTAGCCAGAGATGATTTACAGTAACTAAATATCAGATCAGTCAAAGTATTTTAAATTTACCAGGCTTTAGAGCAGCTATTCAAACTTTCAGCCTATGGGGCAAGAGGGGGAAGATATGCCTCTACAGCTTTCCACTAACATTTGTGATATGACCTAAGTACATTTTTCAGCTTAAGCAGCATTTAAATTAACAAAATTAGTTCACTGAAGGGCAGCTTCTGTTTCAGCAGTTTTATACTGCAGAGTTGTCATTTATTTTGAAAGACTAGGCCCAAAACTGCTTCATCATTCAGTACCACTAACTTTCACTTTGTATTTCTTCCTTCTAAGTAGGCAGCATTATTAAGGAATATTTTTTTCATACATTTTGACTCTAAAGATTAAAATAAATGTTACACTGAAAAAATATATGACAATATAAACCTATTTAAAAATATTATAAAATTGGAATTTGTTGCTTGCAACTAAATGCATTTATTGAAGTATAATAATATTTCCAATAATCCTTGGCTTTACCAAGGTAATTGGAAAAAAGCTTGCTAATCTTACCATGATAGGATAAAACATCTTTTGATTTCATATGCAGTACCAATAGCTACAAAAACACTTGATTATTTCTCAATAGAATAAAACTTCTTATCTATAGTTGCCTATTGCACATTATGTTCTCAATTCAAAATATTTCCAGAGTGCCTTCCTGTTACGACCTTCCAAATTTATATTTTCAACATTGGAATAATACATTGTACTTCAGATTAAACACACCTTATGGTTCAATATCTTTTAGCTTCATATTCTGTAATTATTTTGCCCCACAAGACTTTCTTAAATATCAGAGATTTTAGATGGCCCAAAGCACATGACTAGCTCAATCTTACACTGTCAATAAGACCGAGCATTACCAAACCAGAGACAGTAAAGGGTATTTGCAAAGCTGTCCACAATTCCAACACATTTCCAACCTTGGATATGGTATGTGCCCAAGGAGAAAGCATCCTCCAAAATAATGCATCTGTAAGGTTTTCACAAAAGACGATTGATCTGAGTCGTTTTTACCTCAAATTTCCCTCAGGACTACAGTTCAAAGTAACAAAGTGCAGCTGCACAGTGACTGTCACAAAGGAGCTAATGAAGCAAATGCTGCTTCAGACATCAGTCCTCATATTAACCTGATGACAAGAACAATAGAGAAGTGGCAGGAGCTAGTAATTACCCTATTGCTACCTTCCCAACTCACATAACCCAAGCAGGAAAAAGAATAATCCTTCAGAATTTTACTCTATTTTGACAAACTTAAAAAAAAAAACAGAAAGACACAAGACCATAATAAGAAAATGGGGGGGAGAGTAAACAGAATATCTTTCCTGAAGGTAAACTTACATTCTTTTCCTCCAAAGTTACAGTATTTCAATACAAAAACTTTTCCACTTCTTCAAACTCAAGTATTTGCCCTCAGGTTTATATAGTTGATCAGATTAACGCTGTTGATTGAAAATTTACGTTTATGGTTGTTCATTATTTCTTACACCATCAAAGACTTGGTTGTTTGGGTTTTTTACCCACTACATTCACATTATTAAGAACCACCTGCTTATGGTCATTTTATGGAATATAGCAGAATCATCTTCCCTTTTTCTTTATTTGAAGATGGTCATCTCTACATGAGTATCAAAGCAGCAAGTGCTTGGGGCCAGGAGGATGTTTGTTTATACAGTGTTCATGCAAAATAAGGCTTCAAATTCTAGCCGGTGTCTTCACAGAAATAGTGCAATAGAAATACTACGTCATTTTACAAATGAAATTTAAGCATTTCTGCTTATTTTCTTTTCATTGAAATCAACTCATCTCTACTTTCATCACGTTTTGTTAGCGAATGTTATCACATCATTTATTGTAATAATATATATATAATGCCATTTAAAAACAGTTATCTAAAAAATAGCCCCAATAAAAGAACTCAAACCAGTAGCTTAACTAAGACATTCTTTTCTCTATACTTACAAAACACTACTATTGTACAATGTTAACACTGGCAACCAAGAACTTACTGAGAAACTACACCCCATGGATTTACGTTGTCCCTTGTAATATGCACTGACATGTTAGGTAAGCCAAGTGTACCATTTCACAGAGAACAAATGTCAAGTCTCGGGATGGCATACTAAGTACAACCAATTTTGTCAGCCAAGGTTCTGTGTAAAGACAGTTGTGAATGGCTGCATGAGAATTTGATCTCTGCCTTGCTCAATGGCTAGAATAAATTATTTTTTAAAAATAGGCACTGTGAATTCAGCTGAAATTCTGAGCTAGAGAAAAAGGTTCTTCCTTCATGCTTGTCACCACTTGTATTCCAGGATTATCCAAGATGTTATGAAAGCTATTCATTCACATATTTATCTCCAGTTTCATGTTAACTTGCAAAAACTGTTGCTGACATATTAATAAAGCATTAAAATGCCATTTTTTAGACAACTGGTTTTTTTTAATCAGTTACGTTGATGCTTGGACTAGATAAAGGTCCCTTCCAACCTAGACGATCCTACAATTCTATGATTATATTTCCTTTTCCTGATAGTTGATAACTAAATGAACTGTTTTCAAAATTCTCGCATAGTTCACACGTACAGTAACCTGAAAAGACATAAGGTCTTCACAGATTTGCAGCACCTGAAAGCCCACCTTCCACAGAAGCTCTACAAACAAAATTTCAGCACTTGAATCCCTCTTAGCTGTCACATAACTGTAGGGCTTTGTCACCTAAGCAGGACTAATTTTGTCAGGTTTGTTTATAACGAATCTCTGCCCCAGTGAGCAAGTGATTTAGTGTCTAGAAGACATTCTCGCTACTAAACAGTTTATTCCCATATGTTCACTCTGTCTACCCATCCATTTGATAGTCCACTCAACACTTGCACCACAGTATGGTTGTAAAGCTGCAAAGAACAAAATGGATGTGACTAATGAAGACATGAAATTGTCACTGATATCAAGCTTCTGAACAGATGTTACCCAGTAATTAAACTTTCCTAAAGTTGCCTGAGGAAAGCAAATAGGTCAGTGGCAGAATCAAGAAATCTATTCACATAAAGTGCAAGTATTTCCTATCTCGTTATATGTTCTGTATGATTCACTTTGTTAAACATAATGACTATCAATGGAGTATTCGTGAAATCTTCGGCAAACAGTAGAGAAGCATAAAGGATCATTATAGTATCTAAAAGGAAAAAAAAATCCAATAGGATTGGAAGTTTACCTAAAGAAGAAAAAAAATAAACCAATGCCCCTGAATTTGGGGAGAAAAAAAAAAAAAGACATAAAAAAGGAAAAGAACCTATAGAGTGTTGATTACTAAAAGAAAACGTATGTCATATAATGGGAATATGGAGTCATATTCTGTGGTCAGTACCTCCAATAAAGTGCAGTTATATGTGATTAGAGAAAAAATACCTTTATTCTATAATCAGAAACATCAGTCTACTATCTCACATACATGTAGAAACTGAGAGCGTCCTATTGCATCAAAAATAAAAGCAAATGCAACTAAAATCGGGGATCAGAAGTGATAAAAATCTTTTGTTCTTCCAAAACAAGCATGTTTTGTCGTTTTATTGTGCAATCACTGAAGGAAATACTCATTTTTACTTACTGTGAGATCCTATAGATTCCTTCCACAATACAGGATTCAAATGTACAGGTCCAGGAAGGATTCAGAGGAATCAACAAGGATTAAAAAAGAAAACGTGTGCTGAGTTTTCATACAGAGAGTAGAAGAAAACTTCCCGAGGGCTGCTTAGGGAAGGGATCTGCCCTCAAGTCAGCTGATACTTTTACAGGGCTATAAAAGCAGGTCAGTGGGCAAACTGAGCCAAGAGAGGAGAAGGCTGTCACACAGAAAGGAGCTCCTGGACTGAAAGCTTGGCTTCTGTTGCCAGACTCCAGCTGAGAAAGAGCTGGAACTTAATGCTAAAATTAACCTTCACCAGGAAGCTAGCCAAAAGAAGCCTGGGCTGATAATATCCACTTGTGTATCTGGAAATACTCAGTCTCTGTCTCTTTCTCTTCAGGGACCAATAAATTCTCAGAACAAAACAGCTTGACTCTTGGACTCTTCTAAGCAGGGATCACAATCTTGTCAGACATCCATTGAAAATTTTTTACTCTCATTATACGTATTAATTGTGATATAATTCAGAACGCAATAGGTATTTTCCAGATAGTAAAGATAATAATACTAAATGAACTAATACATAATTCCAGTTATGACACACAAAGAGGTGGACATTCATCCTTAACAAGCTACTGCTTCTTCTAACAACCGTATGTATATATATTCAGGGCCAGATTTTTGAGCTGGGTTGGTTGGGTATGAATTCCTACATCGCACATTTTACATGTTACAGGGTAGTGACTGATTGCTGAACTTTTTTTTGAAGTCTAGCCTAATGGCACATTGAGAGCATTTGAAAATATGCCCTGTATTACTTCTCCAAGCTAACTATGAAAAATCATATCCTTCCTCTCAATCCTACATTTCAGGTATATGAAGACATCTGATGATTTACTACTCGTGGCCAGTCTTCTATTATTTGGTACAGATGCACATAAAATAAGACCTGTTAGCATAAGCAAGACTTTTTCAAGAAGATTTTGCAGGAAAAACTGTAACACTATGTAGTATGCAAGCCAGATCAGTACATACACTCTAATGTAAAGTCACATGTAGAAAAAAAACTGCTGTGGCATATTTATACTTCTAATATAAATCATTCAAGATAAACAACGATATAACTTTTAGTTCATTTCTTGTCGTTCCTATTATGTCTGTATCAATTAAGAAAATTCTGGGGCCTCTGTCCAGATTAAAAAGTACTGCAGGTCTCATAAAAAAAGTTAATAGATGGTGGGAAGAGAGTATCAGCAGATAGGTTGTGTAGACAAGCACTGGGCAACACAGAGTACCAAAATGGGAAGCTTCAAGAAAAATAGTAAGAATAGGTACCTCAAGAGCTGCAGAAAGAGAGCGAGAGCCAGTTAGACAGTAGTATGGGAACTCTTCCAGGGCAATGAATATACAGAAATGAATCTGCTGGATAACATGAATAGGAAGTAGCATAAGAGAAAAAAGAAAGGGAAAAAAACCATAACGAAACAAAAAAGCCCCAACACAGATGTCTATGTTGTGCGTATTATTTTAAAATACAAATATATAAAGGGAAATATATAGAGAAATAGAAGAATAACACAAGCTTTAAAGTAGATGACCAATCTGTTCTGACCACAAATTTAGGTTTGGGTATCCAAAGTATCCCAAGAAAGAAGCTAAAAGCATATGATCTCATTTTGAATAAAATTATTTCACTTTACAATATGTTATTAAAGTCAATCTAGTTATTAAAGAGTAATATAGCCCTGACAAACTAATGAGAAGAATTCATCAGTAAAAACAAGGTAGTAAAACAGAAACAATCTCCATCAGTGAAAGACTAAAAAGAGTTTAGAAAAACAGAAGGAACAACTCACCATAACTTAGCCTGAGTTATGTTTTTACATGCCTAGGAAAATTATTAAGATAGGAAAACAGACATCCAGAAAAAATTATTTATTTTTAATTACAGAAAAGAGTCATAACCTAGAGTTCTGAGTAACAGCTAAAAACCTTACAAACTGTACTTCTTTTCAAAGTGAAAAGGTTGAGCAGGCTGTGGTGTAGGAAGGCTGGAAGACTGATTTAATCCCTAGAGAAAATGTGGGGATTTCATTCACTGTAAGAATCTCCTTCAGATCTCGATTGTGGGCAGTGGAACGCAGTGTGATACTCTAAGATACTTTCCAGGACTGTGGCCTGTTACAGTCAGCATTGAAAAGCCTATGGTAATTTAATTTCCTTTCCCATTTGAAGGCTACCCAATCACTTAACAGATCTCCTTGTCAATCTGATTTCACGCTACTCATTTTCTAAGGTCTACACTACCCAAAATATCACTCTTTTGTGACATTTTTAACTTCAGAATATTAGAAGAAAAAACTAATCTCTATTAATTTTAGCCAGATATCTGACCCTGTCTCCATTCTTTTTGTCTAACTCTTTCACATTTACATCATTGTTCTGACAATCACGTTGTTTGAAATCAAGTATGTTTTTTCAGGTGGGATGATGCAAAGGTCATCATCTTTTTTCTGCTACACATTATTTCTGCGGACAGAAATATTGGCAATTTTTACTACCACATCCCATTGCAAATACCCTTCTAAATTTATATCAATCACACCCTTTTGCCTCCTGGCGTTAACACTCCAAATTTCTTATTCAGGCCAGTCACCATTTCTTTTCTCCCATCTGCATTTAAACTCCTTTTTTTTTCGCCCTAATTGAAAAATGGAAAAAATATTCACTAAATTCAAATATGGAAGAAAGAAATATCTGACATAAAAATCTATCTTCTCACTCCAAGTAAACCCCCCTCATCTTAACTGTAGTTGCCCTTTTTCACGCTTCTTCAATCAGCCTCAAGCATGCAGGGAATTTTTCATATTACCTGAAGGATTTTTTCACTTCTATTCTTGTTCTCTTATGTTCATTCTTTCCATATTCACTCCAGGACTATGCTTTATAATAAAATATTTCTAGCCTCGAAAGTCATTGCTCCATTCAGAGATTATGCACATCTACCCAAATAACCTAGTTAAAGAATTAACACCAAATTTAAACTGTCTCATAATCTGTAATGTCAGTTTCTCTTGTCTATTTTTTTCATATACTTTTAATTTATATACATATGCATTATTATACTTTCAGAATAGTTGTTTTGTTTTTACTAACACCACTCTCTATTTCTATTGATGTCTCAGGGTTACTATTTAAATCACCAACTTGAGCAAAAGAAAAGAATACCTTTATTTCCCTTCCTGGAAAGTTTAAGGAGATATTTAACATGCTTTGTAAGGTTTTAATTTGAAACTCAATACATCTCTCATTTAAGCAACTCCAATAGTTTTGATTCCAATGGAAAGCTATAAAAGGTACAAGGGTCTAGACAAAAGCAAAATAAAATTATGTTTAAACATCACACTGTTCTACAGGACAGTGTAACTCAGACAATATACAATTATGACTATAGCAACCTTTACTGCAGCATGCTACAACTAATTTCGTTAGAAGACTGGCCATAAATTCCATCATTACAGTAATTATATATCTCCTTACATTAATAGTTTCATAACCCGTCTTTTAGATAAAACTGTATGACAATATTAAATATATTTGGTATAAAGACCTCAAAAGTACAGACCGATAATTTACTTGAGAGTTATGTTCCAGGACATAGAGAACTCTCAGTCTTTTCTTTAATTCAGAGGCCTTCAGGTAAGTGTAGTACTCTTAATTTTAAATGATAAAATGGTTGTATAGAACTTACAAATCACGTCTGTTTCAGACCCGAAAGAAAAAAAAAGGTGGAAGGACAGCACTTTAAAACTACTGTGTCATCTTTAATGCTTAATTACATACCTCTTCCTACAGCCTTATGAAACTATTTCAGAGATTTCCAATGTTCTCTTATTTCCCAGTTTTCCTGTAAAATATTCTAAATATTAATATAATACTTCATCAAAAGCAACAGGGGCAAAATATTAAGCTTTACGCTTCCTTACTCTCGGAGTCAGGAATAAGGGGGTAGACAGGTTGAAGAGGGAGGAGGGAAGCCCTAAAAATGGGAAAAAGTTTTAAATGGAAAAAAAAAATCTGGAATAGCAAAAAATTTTATGTTGAAAGTAAAAATAACAACCCTGCCCCCTAGCTATTATAAAAAAAGAGTGCCTATATGAATTCAATACAGCTATATTGATTTGTACTAAAAGAGCATCCTGCCCTTAGAAATTGCATTTGAGACCTCATAATAGAGAATCCTATTTTATATGAGTTTCCTTAAGTGCCAGTGGTAAAAAAAAAAAAGTAGGAAAAAAGCCACAGCAGTGGAGCTTAAACAGGAAGGAACTAGGCAGAAATAATAATACTCTTTCTACTGGAAAGTTTCCTTTTAGTTTTCCTGGTTACAGCAAGCAGGCATCTATATTCATACATAAAGGACAGTGTAACAATTTTACATGAAAGAAAAGCTTTGCAGAAGGATAATGTATCTCCCTGCCCCCTTCTTTTAAAGATGTCTTTTCTTACTCATTCCAAATTAACATATGGTCAACGTACATAGGTTTATATCAATTAAGAATTGAAGCGTTCAAAATGTTGGTCATCAGAGATCCAGATTCTTGTTACTATGAGATGTAATTTAATATTTGCACTATAGCTGCACGAAAGACAATGCACATATTGAGTTTCACCATTAGTTACTGCAGGCCAGTCACAGCCTTTCTGCGTATAAACCATCAAAGCACCACTGAACTTAAACTGAAACGTTAAACGCAGCAGCTTGGATGTCTTTAATCAACATCTGCTCAACAGTTTAGATTTTCTATAGCAGCAAAGGTAACACAGCAATGCTTTCATATGAACGTCTGAATAGGGAGCAGGAATAATCCAAAGTAGTTCTGTGCTTAAGATAGTTTGCTTTTGGTATGAAATGTTCATTCTTTTTTAATCTTTCGCTGAATTTTGTTTATCATGTATCTCTTCCTAAAAACCAGCAGGTTTGTAAGTATAACTTAGCATCATTCTAATAATATCAACTATTGAAAAAGCAAAGGAAAAAATATTATATAGTAGATCTATGACACAGAAATACTTCTTTCCCCAATCCAGATTTTCATTAGGTAGTTGATGCATGGGATTTATTAATCAATGTAGCCATCCTTATTCATTTGGCTTCCTTCCATTTTTTCATTTATTGTAAAAGCCTTGATGAAAGGATCCATGAAAAACACTCCATGTCCCTTCAGCAATTAGGAAAATTCAGTGTATATCCTGAAGATGCATTTGGAGGTCATCTGTTATTGCAGCGTCAGTGGCACTGACCTCATACTAAACTAAAACTGATAACATACTTGCGTTACCCTTTTCTCTGATGTACATTTCTTTGCTTCTGAAGTCAGATATTTAACATTTAATTTTAAAAAATTACATGGGATGGTGAGAATTTTCATCAATTTTCAGGTGCAGTTGTCTCTCTCATAGAGTGAAGCCGTTGTAGCTTCATATTCACTTCTGCTACTAGAAAAAACATGTGCCCCTCTCCATGGTGGAAACTCACAGACACTAGATAAAACCTTCAGAAGAGAGGTGAGTTAGGAGTTTTCAGTTAAGAACACTTTGAAGTTCTTTAGAGATGATGGCTATATCAAAATATATTACACAGACTTACTCTGTAGTTCCTCAAGCACTAGAATTATTACTCAACTTTCGTCAGACTTTCTCAAGAATGTGCTTAATTTAACTGTAAAATTATTTTAGAAAACTTGAGCATTGCTTAACAATGACACTACAATAGTCTGATAATAATTCCATTTTCAGTGTCTCCCGTTCAGAAGACAATAGATAATTCTAATGGTTTAGACTTTTTAAATGACTGAATGCTAACAAACAGCTAAAAAACCGTCAGACACAGGGGAAAGCTTATTCCAGAATTAAGTATATAGAGAGGTTAAAAGAGGTTATTTTCTACTGCTCTACTCATAGAATTTTTATTTTAGCATTAGTATAAAAAGTTAATCAGGTAGTCTATGACTGTTAATCAGGTATTCTGTAAATAGTTTACTAAAACTTAGGCAAAAACAAACAAATCCTCCTGTTCTGTTCTTGTGTCTTTTTGTGGATTTGAGGGTTTTTAGCAGGTTTTGCAGCTGAATACTTAAGGCACAGTGATAATCAGTGACTGCAGCACTGGTCGTCTTCCTCCCACCCCAGAAAAAAAATAAATACTTGGACCTTACTGTGTCCTGTAGCATGTAGACAACAGGTTTGTCAGATTAGATATTACTGCCAGCACTATAATACGCCCAAAGCAGGAGACATACTGCTGCCTGCCCAAGGGAAGGAAGTTCATGAGGATGACGGTATGATTTATAGGGACTCATGGAAGGTATTGCAATTCATACATTTTGAGGGAGAGGCTGAATTATATTACATTTCATAAAATGACAGTAGACAAAAATAAGTAACAATTAGACTGCTAACAGTGAAATCTGCTGAACATGTAAAATGTCATGCAAGAAATCATATTTCGTAAATCTAACATAACTTACAAGATAAGCTCCCATGGATAGTTCACAGGGATGCTCTCTTTTGCAACTAAATTAGCAAACTCCTATTTTCTATTACCTTCCTATGCAGACTAGTTTCTATACTTTGAAGTTGATCCCATTTGTTCAGCTGCTTACTATCAACATCCACCTCCTGACATTCAAAAAATCTGAAACTCTCACAAGCCGTGGATTTATTTTTTTTAAATAAGCATTCAAATCAAGCTATTTATGGCTCCTGTGACAGCCACAATAAAAATCCAGGCTTGATCACAAATTAAGATTTGGGGGTAGGTTACAGCAGGTGTTTCACTCAAATTTAAATTGTGCTTTTATATATCCTCAATCCTGTTTATCAACAAGCAGCTGCTTTAAGACAAATGGTTTACAAATTCATGTGAACCGTTAGCAGCTTCTCACCCTCACTCAAGATCAGCAGTAAGCACTACAGAGAGCAACATACAGAAGTTCCCACGGCACACAGTCACTTTGGCGTGGCACTAAACACGGAGCAATAAAGGACTCTGTGCCTGTCTGAGGACAAGTGAAGATTTCTGCTGTCAAATCCAGGCATCTCTTAGGCAATAAATACAGTGGACCTGATTTTTTTCCCAGATAAATAAGGTTTTACATCAGCATAATTACTTTTAGTAAATTTACTGCAGATTTATTTCTAAGTGAATGGCAAATAGGCCCAATATTTCTTTCATACGTAAAAGATTACACAATGTCATGCCATTTTTCTTTTTACTTTCCAAGAACTGCTTTAACTCCATTCTCCTTATTTCACTTTGATCTTAGCACTGTGCCTGGCTAGGCGTTAAAAATTAAAGTCAGGTGTGCTAGAAGGAAGCGAATTAGATTCAGATTCCATTCTAAAGTTGGATTTATACTACTCATATTCAAACATACGACTGCTGATTCTACCACCAAGAAATACATACTACTTGGCAACAAGAAAATTATCAAAGCAATCTGACCAAATTGGCACCACTAGCTCTGGCTACATCTGTTAATAATAATACGAAGGGAGAAGTATGAAGATAACAATTCTCATTTATTGTTACCATTAAAATTATCTGCATGCATATCCTTAAGTCTTTGAACTTCATGCTTTCATAAAGCCAGTAAGAGCTCCACTAAAAGGTGAGGGGTGATGCTTTTCCAAAAGTGATAAAATATCCAATTTACTGAGGTATTAGAGTCTCTAGCCACAGACTGCTCAGTCAGACAGACAGCAATGGAATACCACCAGGAAAGCACGACTGCCAACATCAAGGCAATGCATAAATTAAGGTGTTTGATTTTATGCCAACAAAAGAGTAGAAATCTAATATACTACAAAATTGGTAGAAACCAACTGCTAATGCATAAGTCTACTTTTTACATTTATTAGGAAATGTCTCTTTTTATTTCCAGATATAACAAACTTGGATATACATTAGGTCAAGTTGTGGATCAAGTGTAACTGCCTATCCTGGCAAAGAGACAAACAAGGGCAGTACGATCAACTTTCTTATTTCAGGATAAGGTCAGGGTGGTTTATCACATTAACAAGTTATTCAATCACTAGGTTGCTAAATATTTCATGCACGAGACCATGACAAAACCATTAATCTCTCAGTTAAAATAAGTTCAAAACATACATAAAACCTGTCTGAATCACTCAAGTTTTAAAATTGTTATCTCATAGATTTTACAGCATATAATTAACAAGCTGACAAACTTACATTTCCTAGGAAGCAGTTCCTAAAACTATGATTCACAATTTTCTAGCAATTTTTAGTTAAAATATGCTACAAAGGAATAAGGACCATTAATAAAAATCTGGTAACACATTTGAAACACTGTACGATAACCATGATACAGCATCATATGGACCATTTCTTTAGATTCAAACTTTATCACTATACTTTGTATATAGGCAATGTTAGTAAACTCTGAACTGTGCCTGACAGACAGTTTTATTACACTAAATTCAAGTATGAGTGGTGCATTTGTTCAAATGAAAACAAACAAATAATATTCAAATATTTTGTTTGCTCAATTTTGTAAATAACATCCTCACTTTACCCAAGCAGGAAGTAATTACAGTTTTGAAATACTTCTAACATTAACAAAAACCTCCCATCAACAGTTGCTCCCTCTATGCACGTAGCAGTAAAAAGTACATATAACATCCCCAAACATACTAGCCTGACAAGATGCACAGTTCTCATGTTCACAGATTATTATGTTGAAGATGTAAACTCCTGTATCCCGAAGGAAAAAGATGAGCTAAACAACTATACGACTATTGGTGTAATCACAGTTACACCGTGTACTGAAATACGATACACAGAATAAACTATTGCTTCAGTTAAAGTATTACTTTCCAACTTATTCCCAGCATGCCACCTTATATATTCTGAAACTAGGGCTATGTTTTTAAGACACACGGATTTATTCTACCACAGAATATGTCTAAAATGGTAATCTAATCCAGTGGATATAAATTTTGGATACCAGCAGTGAGCACTTCCTATACTCAGCTACAACATGCAGAGAGAAATGGCTGCTGATTTAGAGAGGTGGCTGCAACATGTTCCTGTGAATCCCCCTTTTCAATGTCTGTGTCAGTCAGAGAGGGGGAGAAGTCACCCAACCTCCTTCCTCCCTACCCCACATCAGTCACCTGGAGAGTGCAGCTTGAAGAAGCTTTCAAGAAAAAGATTAGAATGTAAGTAACAAATATGTAAAAAGGTTTGTGCAAAACTTTGTTCCATGGCTCCCTTCTGAAGGATCTGGTTTTGTGTCATTTAAATGAGTTTTCAAAGCTTCAATGGTTAACAGCTGGCAGGTATAAAACCAGCTGAATCTGTCATGTCGAGATAGGAAATAGCCAGGTTGTCACTCAAACATGCAGCTCCAGGAGCAGTGAATCACATCAATGCACACTCTCCCTCAAATTAGCGGCTGAAAATTCATAAGAATCACGCCTTGGTTGTGAATATATCCCAGCAGAGAAAAGGTACAGCAGCATCAGCATTTAAAATGTTGTAATTCGGGGTTTTTTTAAAGATACAGTATTTGTTAGTAATTTTTCAATTTTAATTTGGATATAACATTAATAGTTATCCAAACAGATACTTAAAGACTTTTTTGGCGAAAAATGTCAGATGAAATTTCTCCCAAAATAATCTAATTATTAGTTCAGTTTAAGAAATTATCCAAAAATAATTAGGAAAAAATCTCCACTTGTGTACAAATGACTTTTAAATAATTTTTTTCCTTTCCAAATACACTTGCCCTGTCAATGTCCTAAGAGAAAAGTCAATAGTATTTAAGAAGTTAATTCAGCTGTACTTCAATTGGAGATTTTATTAAGTTTAAGGATCTTTGGGGTTTCTGTTTTAACTTTCATTTAGCAAGTAGTTGTGAAAAACTGATTATTTCATGGTTTGAGGGGGAAGTTGGGATTTGGTGGCTTTTTTTGGAGCATAGGGCGAAAACCTGAAGCCAAAACCAAAACTCTCCAACTTCAGTGAAAGTAGGATTCACCCTCAGAATACAATACAGCATGTGAACACATGGGAAACCAGAGGGATACATCTCTAATGTAAAATTATTGTCAACTCCATCTTTAACACTATCCCTTACCATCTTTAATTCCAATCAGCAGGTTTCTATTACATTTCTTGGAAGACTTTCACAGACAAATATATTTCCTCTCTTAAGCAATTCTGATTCTCCCTCATTCTTTTTCAGATACATAAGTAGTCATCCATTTCCCTAAATAATTCATTTGTGTTCTCTGCATCTCCCAAGTAAGTCAACTTTTACTTTCTTTTTGCCCAGTCACAGTATACATAAGTATACACAGTATACACAGTATACATTCACACTGTATATAATTAATCCTACAACTCAGTTGAAAAGAAAATAGTACTCTCCACGCAGCTTAAAATTCCCAGCATGAGAGTTGGCTGCTTTCTCTGCACGAATAAAATTTAGGATCTTATGTAAAGATTTAAAGATAACTTTGTTAAATAGTATTGACATTTCGGAGTTGAATGGCAGCTTCCTTCCTCACCAATAGGACTGGTGTCACACTAGCAGTATGAAACCCTTATGTAAGTATTTCATTAAGCTCAGTTCTACTTTGCAAATGGCATATTAGTTTTAAGAGCATTTCTGTATGCTGTGTATGTCCTTAGTCTTGAACTATTAAATTGTCTTCCTTTGAGCTGTGTGAAGAACCCTCTCACAAATAGCTAGCATAATCTCTTCTGCAATAACCGACATTATTTACACATAAGGATTTACTTTTAAAATCCTAAATACATGTGATGTACACACACACGTTTACTATTTCCTGAAAAGTTATCTATTTTAGGCTCTCATTCATATATTGTACCACATTATATTTTACAACTGATGGCTTCTTTCTGTATATATAACTATATTTATAAAGTTAGTAACGTATTAGTAAATAATGTATGTAGTAACAGTATCATACTACTGTGCTAAAGACTACACAAATATATGACAGCATCTCTTCAAAGCACTTATTTCTTATTTCAGCCCATTTCTTCAAATAACTGGTACTTTTTTCACTTTCAATAACAATCTCTCACCCTATAGCTCCTAAAAGAATTAAACAATACATCCCAAATGCTCAGTTTTCCATACATGGCACACAAAGGCAGCCAAAGTATTATTTTTAACTAATAGGATTTTAAAATACAGTACGAATTTTCAAACATGCAAACACCACCTCTTCAGAGATGTATATTCCTGGTACATGAACCAGGAATCATGAACATGAACAGGAACCAAACTACAGTTGGCCTCTGTTTCTTGAATAAATGTATACATGTTGCTTGTTTTAATATATTCTGCCACGTAAGTGAAGGTGTTCCCAAAGAACAGATGTTTTCACCGTCATATTGGAACAATAATTACTGTAAACTACAGTTGCAGTTTCAGCTACTTACACTGAAACCTAGTGATGCTTCTGAATTATTCCAAATACCTGCTAATAAACATCACCAGCCATTTCATGAATTTGTCAGCTGCCAATGGTAAAGAGGAGACCTGCTTAGATATGATTCTATGATTCATTTAAGTAACTCTCCAAATAACTTTAACACCAAGACTAGGTGCAGTCAATATTTCTTCATTTACTTGAGGGTCTATGATTTATAATATACCCAATATTAAAAAATCACCATTACAGAACTGGTGTTAGATAAAACAGTAATTCTGTAAGCTTGTGAAACATCATTTTAAAAATTCAGCAATTTTCTCTTATAGAGATAAGGGCTTACTTTCAAATAGGTCAAGAAGCAGAAGTATGTAATCCAACTATTCTCCTTTTGAAGGGTAGACTTAAACGAAAGCAGCAGTTAACAAGCAGGTCATTGGGAAGGGGGTAGGGGGGAACAAAGAAAATGCTGGGCTTCTGGCTTCAGTGGGTAGCAAATTCATTGGAAAAGACAGTAGATTTAATCACAGTCTGGAAAACTTTACAATGATCATAGATTTCAAGGTGCATGGACTTAACTCACAGCTATGGATTTAGGCTGGATGATCATTCCAGTTGGCTTCACTAAGTGAACCTATACAAAGTTACATATTTCACTGACCATTTATAATTTGTAAAAACTTAGAAGTGCAATGTGTTTTGAAGAATGGAATATTAAAGAAGCTAAAGGAAAATGAAATTATCACTGTCTCTGATCTTAACAACAATGATAACAGTGTCCCAGGTTACAGGCCAAGAGCATCCAAACAGCTGCACTGGTTAGGGTTGAGTTTTTTCTGCATTTATTTAGATAGCCTTGATGTGCACCACATGCAAAGTTTCAGGCTCCCAAGGCTGCATTTTATTATGCAGAATAGTTGAGGATCCTTTTTTTTTTTTTATTATTTATTGGGATCAATAACACAACCACCCTGGATGAATAATTGGCTATATTTGGTTCAAGTGTCACTTTCAGACTTCCTTATCTGAATGGCGTAACATGATTTGGCAAAGCTGCAAGCATAAGCAGCCAAAGTACAATTTTCTAATATTCAGTACAGTGAATGCTGTATCCTTAAAGTGGGCATATATTATTAAAAGAAGCATTTCTTAATGTAATACACAAATCAATAATCATCATTTGAAACATCAAAACTTTCATGTTACATCAGAATGACCTACTAACTTTTTTAACCCTGGCAATCTGCAGACGCTTGTCTGTTTTAAAGAACCACTAATTAGTTCAGAATTTGTTGCAACACTTCAGAAATGCAACAGAATTCTGATTTGGCAATTGCAAAACTCCAGTTCACATAACAGTCTATTTACACTGTTCTGACAGAAATTGATGAAGATAATAATAAAGTTCTTCATCATGCCATCATGACCCCTTAACGGGATTATGAAACTCTGTTCCCAACTGATTAAACAATAGAGAAAAAAAATCAAAAGCATCTTTTATCAGCAATGTGCTTACACTTTCTACTTGCTAAGATCACACGAAATAAATTGGTCTCTTGGGTCTTCCTGGACCATTCCAGACTCCAAAAATTTCCTTTTCAGTGGCATTCTCAGTCAAAATTCCTGTATCAAGGAATAATACTGATGCAAATTTCTAAGCACAAGAATAGAACTCATTTGTTTATGCTAGTATACTCCTAATCTGACTGTATGTAAATTTCCTTTTTTAGAAAGCATGTATATAATTAATTGTACAACACATTTTAATTTAACATGAACTGGACAATATCACCTAGTGTGCGCAGTCCAGCCACTCCAAGTACAGATTCCAATTATTACATGAGAACTAAGACTTTATGATATTTCCTACAAATGCTAATTAGCTGGAAGGTTAGAGCCCTCAGTCATATAGCACTTCATCAATCACAAAGCTTAAACTATTAAAGATGTAAACTGCAACATTTTACATGAAAAGTCATGTTGCAAGTCAAAGTAGAATATTATATTAGCCCCCTTTACATGGTGTTCTTTCATAATAGTCCCCACAAAAGAATTTCCACAAGCTGTTGTCCTAATATGATCCAGGTCTACAGCCCCTATGCTGCTCTTGTCTCAACAGCTACTGTTTTCAACATCGAGACATACTTTGGAGTATATAACTTCTTCTAAAATATCTACAGATTCCTAGAGTACAAAACACATCAGGTGTAGCCACTGTACAAAAATCTCGGAGCAAAAAAGGGACATGAAAGAATCATCACCCAGTTCAGCACTTCTGCCCTACAGCCTGCAACTCAGCCATATTCATAGAACTTGCACGTCCTGGTAAGAAATACATAAAGATTTCTGAGGTCTGCCCCTCTGCATGCTAAACTGACAGATATGAGGTGCAAGACTAGCTTTGCCAGGTTAAACAAGGCTATTAAAGCAGCATACCCAACTTTACTGGCACTAAAATGGAACAGTGGTGCCAAAGACTCTAAAAGAAAGAAATATTAAGTAATATTGCACCTCTGACGTTGACATAAGTTTATTGTTACTCCATGCCAATCTACCCTGATCCAAATCCTCTTAACGCACACTGTTGCAGTGCTGGGCCTCTCTTCAGCATGCAAATTATAATGAATAGTGCAGTGGGGTTTCGATTTGGTTAGAAATTACACCAAAATCACTGCATGGAAGGGCAATGCACCATTAGGTCATTACCTATTCCATTAGTTTTTTCTGCAACATATTGCCTTATGTGTGTTCCTATTCCATCCTGTGGGATTCACCACAGCTCTCTTGTGGCCAATACTTTTGTTTCTTCTACACCCTTGGTAGAGAGTCCTCAACAGAACCCGTCTTGTCCTTCAAATATAACAGCTACCCAGAAAGGAGAAGAAACATTTCCAATTTTGAAAGGAATCTTTCCTGGTTTTTGTTTGGTCCCCTTCATGTTTTTCAACATGGCAGATAACAGTAACGCACAAAAGAGAAATCTAGAATTATAAATTGCATCTTTGCGAGTTACATATTCCTTCCTACTCAGTTTCAGGTTATTTCTGGCTGAAATATTTTAAAGCACCATATATAAATTCTCCCTTCTTCAACTGCTTGAATACAACCACAAAAACAAATATTCTTTTAGGACAAGTGAAGCACTTCAGGCTGAGTAGAGAGATGTAGCCATCTATCTTGCCTTAAGAAATGAAGCACTAAAATAAGTGGTTATTCACAGCTCTTGATATCGAAAGTAAATAAAAATACACAGATATAAAATTTGGCCCTGTATAGCAAAAATGATATGGAGACAGCTATGATAATCTCTTAGTTAGAAGCATCTAATTTCTAGAGAGAACTCAGGAAGAAGAACTAGAAGCAATTCCTTCACTTTGAGGTGGGTTTTCATGAGAGTAAGACAGCAACCAGGGCAACTGTCCTGCAACAAGTTATGTAAAGGCAGGACAATCCACTAGAGGGCACAGTAATTGTTTCACCTCCTAAGTGTCATATGAAACAGACCATGATGCTTTTCACCCAGCAAACTCTTCACATGTATGTGCACGATGAGGATAAATTAATTTCTCAGTGCTCAACACACAAATGTCTGGCTGCCACCACCTGAAGCAAAAACAACAGTGGACAAAGTGGCCAAAAGGTCAAAAGGAGAATTTGATCAAAACTGGAGGAATGCAAGAGGCACGTGCAATCCAGCAAGTAAAGGATAAAAGCATAATTAGATTCAAGTAAAGGATAAAATTCCTACAACTGATACATTTATTAAATACTTTTCCATCAAAATAAATTTTCACATACAATTGCTACTGGAAAGGTCTGTTGTCAAAATTTGAAAAAGGTACATCAGAGAATTTTTTTTCTTAAAGCACAGCACCCACTACTAGACTACCTGAAAATCCTTGAAAAATACTTGTTCAAAAATATTACAATAAGAATACTACAGCACCAGGAATTACTATGAATAGTCCATCATATTTCTGAAATAAATATATGAATGAATGGACAATCTGCCCGTGGTCAAAAAGAAGCTGTGCTCCTTCTGACATAACATAAAGACTCTATGAGGTGTGAATGCCTTGGGACACAAACTAATGAAGTGAGGATAAAATCATCTAGAACAGAAAGGCAAGACTGTTAGAAAAGCTTCTTGAAAAAAAAGTAGACAGATACTGAACATGTTCCTTTCTATACGCAAATATCATGTTCGAGAGATAAGATTGCATCTGCTGCCAAGGATGCAGGGATGCTCAAGGAGGCTAACTGTGAGAAGCTAAGATCTAGTAAGAACTGCAAAAATGAAGTTGGATGCTTAGGTTAATGAAACAAGTGAATTATTATTTTTTTCCCCAGCGAATTTAAAAGCCTGGATTTCCATTGGTGACATATAGAATTTTTTACACCAGAATTGCACCCCAGATATATAAAAAGTACGCAGTAAAAACATGCTTTATAGTACCATACTCTAGATTTATTTAAACAACAGGGCTGAGAAGAGTAGGACAGTATTTTAAATAAATCTATCTCCAAATCTATCTCCAAACGTATTAGAAGTGAGGCAGGCACAAATAAAATAATGATCCAAAGCTGAAAATGTGACCTCAGGGTAATTTAAAAATGTAAATACATTAAGGTCATGTGGTTATTTGAAATGCTTCACAGAAGCAAATCTTTTAAGTCATACAAATGCTCTATTGCTTGCTTTTTTAAAAAAATAGTACTCATCATAATTCATTCTTCTCTAAGAAAACCCAGTATTCAGCCCATAGCAGAAAAACTGAATATCAGAAGACCCCTGATAAAGTATATTTACCAGAATAAAAGCCTCAAAAATAAATAATTCAGGTGCTACTTCCAATTTTAATGAATTCATTTAGTACTAACTTTGCTCTTGCACCCAGTAGTTAGCCAGATTTATTCATCACACTGTATTCTAGAGCTCACAAAGCTATAACATATTTACTCTGTGATTTAATGAAGAGAGAGAGTGCAGTTTGACAGTGATTATTTTCATTAAGAAGCAGGTGCAAAAGAGGTAAGACCATCTGCAAGATCTAATAAAATAGCCATACATAATAAAATAGCGCACAACCATGACAGAGAGTGCTGACAGCTCTGTGGGAAGTTATATTCATCACATAATTTTAATCACTGAATCCATATTCCTCACTCCTCCCGATCCATTTCCTCAAGATCTAAATACAAGAGCAGCTCTAAATTGTCGATTTGTTGGGCTTATTTTTAGAACATAAACCATAAAAAAAGATGCACTCCTTTCTTCAAAATTCTCAAGTGATGTCAAAGCTAATTAGCATTCAGTGCAGGATAAAAGGCTTGAAGTTTGCTATCTTTATGCCATCAGCATTACTATCAAGGCAAATACTCAGAAATGAGAATCAAGTGCATAAGCACACGTATTCCTGTTTTGATGGGCCTTATTTTCTGGGCCTGAAGAAGTAGTATTCTCTGCTTTTGGAAAAAGAAAACTTGGCTTTTTAATGACTACATTTAACCAATTACAAACAGAAGCACAGCTAGACTATGTCAACCCTGTATGAATCCTGGAGAAATAACACAGTAACATGAACTACCTACACAATAATAGAGAGTAAGGCATGAACATTCTGCAAGCGGCTGTACAGAGAGGGAAGATGTAATACTAATTTGGTACCAGGAACTTTTTCTCCATTTATCTGTATGCTCACAAGTGCATTTATATACAAGATGAAAAGTGGAACACACAGAACTTACCTGCTAGCATAAATATTTTTGTGAGCATGAGAAAAGGGATACGGTAAATAAACACTTTACTACTGTATGCAGAACCCTTGCAGAGCTGCCTTTCCAGGAAATTCCCTCCCCAATCCCTTAAGTGGAAACTATAATGATTAAATCCAACTTCCCAGAGAGAGTAAATTCAGTTAACCAAATCTGTGGAAAATTAGGAATTAGACTAGTAAGTATATTTGGAGAGAGCCTCCCTTCTTAATGTCTTTAGTTGACAGGAAAAGCAGATAATTTACTTATTTTAGGTTCCTTCCCCACGCCTCTCTTCCACCCACAAAGAAAGTCTTCAAAGAAAAAAAAAGCAGTTTGCTAATCTTTTAGCCATCCCACTCATTTTATTCACATTATTTGAAAAGAGTAGTAACCAATGTTAGTAAGGATAACGGAATCCCTCATGTTGAGGAGTAAGAACATTAGTCAGTACTTTTAAAACTTTCATTCAACTCCAATAATTTTGTGGAAACTGCAGTACCTATTATTTTTGTGATACAGTATAAGAAACAATACTATAGAAATTATGTCACAGAAAACAGTAACACATTTTACATTAGAGAAATACTTATCTATTACAGATTTATTGCATTTTAAAGCATCAGAAGCTATACACTATAAGAAAAAAATAAGAAATACATAAGGAAGAAATAAACATATTTTCTTTAAATGTGCCTCAAAAGTTTTACAACATATCCTTTCATAAGTGATCTTACCTTTTTTTGAAGGACATTAATTTTTCTTTCTTTTACTTCCAACATGTCCTTCATATCTCGAATCTCTCCAGCCAGGGTTCCTTTCTCTTCTGTGAGGTCCTGAAGTTGTTTTGTTTTTTTATTCAGAAAAGTTTCTTTTTCTTCCAATCGTAACCGCAAGGCATCAACCTAGAGTAAGTAAATCAAATATATTTAGATTTTAGTACAGAACATTAGCTCTTTTTTTTTAACTAATGCTCTTTTTATCATCACATAATAAACGTTTTATTTCTTTTCTATGTAGATTTTCCAACTTTATGTCGGACTAAGACATTATTTTACTTCTTAAAGGCAATAAAAAATGAAAGCACTTTTAGCACCAAAGCGTAAATAGAAAAAGCAGGATAGGCAAAACATGAAGTAGCATTAAAGCAGTCCTACCTTGACAGATGCATGAAGAATTTAAAAGAAAAAAATCATCCTGACTTATTAAATGTGTAACTCATTGAAAATAGTGTTACATATCCTGTATTTAATTTGCCCGTTAAAGCCATGAAGTGAGCAACCGGATAGTACAGTCACTATGCAGGTTTGACCACAGACCAGTAATCTGGAAACATAACTATTTAACAAAGACATAGCAAATAGGGAAATGATAACGTTCCTCACTTTTCTCCAGTGTATATCACATAAGTGTCCTAACAAACAGGCCCTACCGTACTTTTCTGTAGTAAGCACAAGTCCTGTCAACCAAAATAAGGGATATTCCAAGTATATTCTTAAGCACAAATGTATTAATAAAGAACCTCACCAAATTGCTCTGCATTACATAATTACTTTTTTCCTTTAGAAACCCTAAAAAAAAAATTAAAAAAGAAGAGAGAAAAAAATCAAAAGCATTCTAACAGCCCTGAAGGCGTGTGTAGCCTTGATTTTCTCATTTCTTGCTGCATAAATGCTCAAGCATGCAATTTTATTATGCTCTTAACGCAATTTAAACAGTTCCCAAATTATGGCCAGGCAAATACTTGCTGGTGGTCTGGAAAAAATCCATAGATCACTTGATACTGGTTACTATTTGTATACAGTTGTTTCTATAAGGAGCTCTACTGCTAATTGCAATTAAAAGCTTGGGTACTTATGAAAGCATTTGGAAATGAGGAAAAGTAGCTGCCTCTCCTCCATTACAAGAAGGGGTGGGGGGGTGGATCAAGCAACAGCCACCTTCAAGTACAGCAGTATAAATATCATCAAAAAGAGAAAAACATTTGGTGAAGTAAGGACCAAAGTAGAAGAAAATGGAAAATCTAAATGACAGGGTACCTGTTCAAGGAAATTGAGAAGGAGGGAACTGGCTCGGTGGGGAGTATAACCAAGAAACCGGAAAGTGTGCACAACATGAACAGAGAGACACGGGCACACGTAGAGAGCAGTAGGCATATAGACACAGATCCAGGTGGAAACACACAAAGAAGTGCCAAAACAGGAAGAAATACATAGAAAGATGGGGAAGCAACTATTTTCAAGTAGATGTATCTACTTGAATCCCACTTCACAGCTCCAAATTCCTCATGCAGTTACAAATCAACCACTGGACAGCTCACAAGCAAGAGTAAAGAATACTGGGTCAGGACATTTTTAGGTAACAAGCATCAGATTTCATCATATATTAAGTTTTAAAAGACCAAAGGAGACACCTTTCTTTTCCCTTTTTTTTTTTTTTTAATGTAAGTCTCATATTGTTGGATCCTATTTTGTAGATAAAATAATACAAGAAAATATAGTGTATATCCATGAAATTTTGTCAGCACTTTTAAACATCATAAAATGTTAAATAAACCAACACACTGTTAGTGTTAAGCATTATGAATTCAATTCTGCATTTGTTTTGCAGTCTCAAGCTTGTAAATTCAGGCCTGGGGTACAGAAATCAAGGAGTTCATTCCAGTGAAATATTTCAGTTTTCCAGAGGCTGGTTAATGCATCAAAACTTAGCATCCAGAAGAGGAGAGACTAAAAATACTGCTATAGACTTGCATCTACATTCTACATTTGCCCTTCTGCTCCACCCAGAGAAAGATGCTCTGTAGCACAGAAAGCACACAGAAGTGGCAGCGTGGGCATGAAGAACATTTGCAAGGTTTGCAAGCCATTAGAATGAGATTATAATTTGATGCAAAGTAGAGAACTAAGATAAAGAAAATGCAATCATTCGTTATTATAATGGGAGGTTTCCTTGAACAGTTTTTTGATAACTGTTTTCTTCTGCAGCTCTGTAACCATGAGGTGTTCACATTAAGTGGCTTGTTTTGGCTGCAAGGGACACCACTGAGAAAACAGTTTGGGCTGAAAATGTATGATATGGCAATCCAGAATAATTCTTTACCTACCAGAGAGCTGCAGGAAGTTAGGCAAGTGAGACATTAGATTCAGTAATCCAAATTTCAAACATGCAAATGTCAGAAAATTAAAAAAAGGGATTTAAAGATTACATTATCTAGAAATTCATAAAGTTTATTCGTAATAGAAAACTAGATGTAAGCAACTAAAAGGGTATAAATGCTAGTTTACAATATTTAAGCTCTGCAGCTGGAATAGTCAGAAAGGGCCATATATATTAAACTCTTTTTTCCCTAGTTAATCCGAATATTATTAAAGTAAAAAACAATCATCAAATCTAATTTTTTTAATATATTATGAGTTTTGTAATGCTAAATTTATTCAAAGCAAAAGTCTTCACAATGCCATTTTAAAACTTGGTTTGGGACCAATTTAGATGATCTATTGGATCTCAAAATGCATGTTCTTCCTGCTCTTAAAATGGCTCATTGCTTTTCTATACACTGGAAAAAAGATTTATATTCTACTGGATTTATTTTATTTTTAAGACTTTTTTACAGTATCACAGTAATAGGATCCTGCAGTTTGTAAGCAGTGTGCAGCAGAGATTCAAAGAAAACATTTTAAGTTAGAAAACAAGAAATAGTAGTAGCAGCAAACTTTCAGACCTCTTTTAATAAACATAAAAGACCTCATCTGAAATTCATTACCACATCTTCTTTATACTTAAGCACTTATTTGCTTCATGTCTGAAAGCAATCCCTTAAGTCAAATCAGAAAAGTCTCTGTTGGGCCTTTAAGCCGCAGCTGAGAAGCTCATCATAACACTGCAGCGGGAGCTCCAAAAGGGCTTCTCTTCAGTCAGGCAACTGCAAGTCTCATTTTCCAACCGCCTCTAGGCAGAACCTTAATGCTTGAAGCCAAAGGGAGTTGTAGGTGATCAGAGGTACTGATAAACAAAGCACGGATACTGTTCCCTAGGGACTGGGGTAACACAGCAGCCTACACGTGCTGATACAGTTCGGCTCTGCTTGGCTGAACCAGTGAGCTTCTGCATCAGCAGTCTTTTCTTCTCTAGCCATTCAGTCCCCATCCTAAAGGCTGAGCAGACAATTCTCACTCTTCTTCACAAATTTCTTTCCACACACCCTGTCATCACGGCTCACTAGATTCAGATCAGAAATGGGGATTTTAGGAATTAAAATCTGGGAGCACAAGGAGAATTGAGAAGAAGAGTAGATAGCACTGAAGTCCAAGTTTGTGAGTGACAACCCGTGTGGGAAAGGGAAGCAGAGCCCTGTCCACTGCAGTGTCTCAGACCCCAATCCTGCCCTCACAGCTATTAAAGAGCACTACATGACTGAGCCTTTCTGCATTTCCTTTCACCACTAGACAGCTCATAACACAACTAATACATTATTTCTACTCCCTAAACAAAGACACAAATTCAAACTGGTTCAAGAGAAGGCGTGTGGTGGTTTTCTTTCAGACCAAACAGAAACGCACACTAGGAATTCTGCAGCAGAGCCACAGTCTCCATCCTTCCTTCCACTGGTAGCATTCAGGTCAGCCACAGGAAAACCTCTATGTTAGCACTGATGTCATGACCTCGACTCTACCACTTGGTATTTCAGAGTTGGCTGGACTGAATCTAGATGCAGAAATAGATTGTTTTCTTGTTAATACCATAAATAGATTACTCCTCAAGCCTTCATGTAAATAGTGGACACCCAAGATCAATTCTTTCAGCTCCATGGTAACATTTTAACACTTATTAATGAACAATCATATGGTTGAGGTGAATTGCATTTTTCCATAAGAAATTGCACAGGGATTCAAGATCTGAATATATTTAGATGTAAGCAGTATGACTTCTGCCTAGAGTCCCAGTTACCACTAGAGATTGTTCCTACTATGAGACTATCTCAGTTTTTATTTAAGAATTTAATTCTAGCCTTGGTAGCTTCAAATAAAAGCTTAAAAGCATGACCGAAGTGCAGCTTCAATTGCACTGAGAAAAATGTTGAAAATTATTTGAAACAGCCAAAGAATCTCAATCCCAGCAACCCCACTTCACACAAGGACAGTGCAAGCATTGGGAAGGAAAGAGTACAGTATGTCCAACCACAGCCTTGGGTGGCAGACCCTCCGTTCCAGACCCAGTGTCCCAGTGTCTACATCCCCTGGGGCGGGGCGGGGGNTATATCTCTATTTTTGTACATCTCTTAAACTGGTGGTCAGCTATCTTGAAACTAATACAGCAGAGCGCTTTAATTTAAAAATCCACCTACTCAGTGAAGCCCAAGTATTTTGATAGAATAGCTATATGATCCCCCATACTAACATACACAGCCATTCTGAACCAGTGCTGTCTGTGAGTTTTCAGAGAGGCAGAACTCTGAGCCAGTGCCAGTCTGGGAGAGTGAATAGGCAACTTATACTGTGTGTGGTCTTAGGTTTACCATTTTATTTTCTATGCACAGGAATGCAACGTGGAGGTTAACAAGAACATCACTTAGATCAGTCATTTTCTCCTTCCCTAAGTTCTTCTTTCTGCCTCCAATAATCATGAACCAAGACTTTTACAGTCCTCATAACGTGAAATAAAACTACCTCAGCCTGAACTGCATGCAGCCTTTTACTATATGGTATCTGTTTGGTGCTATGCACATATGACATCATTTTCTAAACCAAATGTGAACCTCCAGGTGGTGTAAAACCAAAAAGCTGTTAAATCAGCTCCTGATCTTGTGGAAGACAAGAAGCAAAATACACTACTTCATTTTTAGCCAGGTTGAATTTGTCAGTGTTAGAAATTATCTCTTCCCTGAAAATGGCAAAGCAAAATCACACCTTTCAAACACAGTGAAACAATGAAGTATTCTAAAAGGAGCGTGCCAGTACACCGTGAGCCATGTCTGCCATTTTGCTACTCCTCCTGTTACGTCTATGGCATTTTAAATATAATCCGAAAGGAAATTGAATATGGGTCATTTTACAGAATCATATATGTATATATTTATATTCAAAAGGATAAGGATTTCTGGTGCACAAAACCCCACTCTTTGACTTTTCACTCAACACTTTGTAATTTTAAGAGTCCTTGACTTATTTTTCCCAAGCTTTGGCAGTACTAGTAAAACTTGGCAATCTGAAGAAGACCATCATTTTCCAGAAAAATAAAGCAAACCCAAATCTGATAGCTAACACATAAAGCAGTTCAAAGACCTCCATCTAAGTAAACTGCTTTTTAATTTTGTCTAACTTCTTTTTTCTCAGCAACTACTTATTTCAACTATTTAATACAATAAACCCTGCCACTTGCTCTGGAAATATAGAACACCCTGGAAAAAATTCAGAACTGTGTTAAACTTTAGAAAGAAAATAATAGTTCATATATGTGGCAAAAATTGCCAATTTCGAAGTTGAATTTTATTAATCTTCATATCATCACCTGCCACTCACGACCAGCTCTAGTAGTGACGTCTATTTCTTGAAGTTCCTTACTGTTAACTGTTTAACTCATATAGCATATTATATATATATATCAATTATGAAAGTTTTTTTAGTGCTATGGAGCCCCACGAGGAAGTAAAACATGAAGAAGGCCTACTGTTTCACTGTTTAGAATCATTTATTTTACCAGCATAAAGAAAGACATTTAAAGCAAAGGTTTGGCTGCTTTTTAAAAAAAAATAATAATAATTCTGAATTTACTAATCAAGCACTAAGTGTCCTGTAGTACCCAGGGTAACACAGCAGGCAAACTGTAACTCATTGTCAACCTCCCTCCTAATCCCACCTCTGGTCCACAACAGAGAACAATAAATATTTGACGCTGCATCCAGGAACCAGTCTTCTGCCCTCTGGTATTGTCTTCTTTCCTGATGACCACTACAGTCTCCACAGGGCTAGCGACACTTTTATGTGCTACTGTTTCTTTCTTAGTGTATTATGCAGCCATCTTCTGGGAACCACTTCAGTTAATCAAAAATCAATTTTCTATTAAAGATTTTAGTGCCTATATGTATACATCTGCATGTATCTGGGGAAATGTAACATACTAAGTTTTGATTTATGAAAACCACTTTAAACCATGAAAAAAAAAAAATAAGAGCTGTCACTTCAATTTTCTATCCAGTAGTACTGAGTTGTGAGGCCTCACATGGGTCTTTTTGCAAATATGAGAAATGAGTACAAGTACAGAAATGATATCATGTGTCTTTAAAATGTCCCAACTCTCCACTTCAGGGCTAGTAAAAAACCAATACTCTAAAACACAACAATAAAGTGAAAACAATGCCCTTATCATATTTGTCCCTCATTTTTCAGTCTGATGTGATAAACATGATTTTTTGCAAAGCAATGGCTGTACATGGTAATCCATAGCATAACCCATTCATTTCCTTCAAAAACATCTGAATCATGTAAAATGCAGGGCGGAAAAGGCAGACCATGGGTACATTTTGAAGTTGCAGACTGAATTGCACTTGAATTTTGTGCAACACATGTGTTTTACATCGTTGTTCCAAATTAAAACCTTAGTGAGCTATCTAGCTTTTTTCCTTCTTAGAGAAAAATTCCACTTTCAAGCATTATTTCAATAGCATTCCCACCACTATTATTCTGGGTATTACAGTTGCTGTAGTTGACATTTTAATTCAGTAAATGATGTTGTTATAGAGCTGACAGTCAACAGGCATTATATTCTTTAAAGGTAACCTTTAAAGGATACTGTCTTCTTTCTACTACCTAAGTATTTAAGAACAGACAAAAGCAGAAGGGTTTAAAGAAACCGAGTAGTTGCAGGGAATAGACATGGAGCTACATTAGAAGATTGTTCATAAACACAGGACATTGTTGCCTGTTCCCACCAGGAAAACAAACTTGCACCATCTCATACCATTTCCCTCACAGAATCACTGACAACAAGCTCTTTAAATCCTTCTGTATGAGGATGGGAGAACCACCTGGCAGTGTAATGCACCAAACACACTTGCTCTCCTTTACTTATTCTTTGAAAGACGGCACCTGTATGTTTCATAAAGCTCCCAGCCTCACACACTCAGTCCCCCATTAGCTTATCCAGCCATCATTTCCGCTCATCAATCTTGATTTATCTTTAATTCTCTTTTTCCACCAGTCCAGAATATGCTGCTCTTTAAAAGAAAAATTTTGTAATAATGACTGGTCAAACTACACTAGAAAAGTTTTGAACTGAACCAGAGATTGTGACCAAGATATAAATGGATCCCTCAGGCAGTTCGAAACTCATCCTTGTAAAACATTAAACACCACAAGGAATTCTCATGGTGTGTATCTTATCAATGTAGGCAACTGCCTTATAGCTGTTTTATTCAAATTTATATCTTTGCCTACTCCTACCACTAAAATTAGGTAGCTTTAAAGCAACTAGACCAAAGTTCAGAATTAAATATTCATATCTGTTCCAGCAAATTTTGGAGAACACATGGGAACTGTAACTCATGTGCTAATACTTAAAGATTTCGTTAATAAAACTTCCAACACTAACCTTACCTCATTGAACTTACCTCACTGATTTTTATGCTCACTATAAAACTATGGCTGTCATAATATTTTTGAATTACTGCAGAAGGAAGTCAGTCATTCCAGAGTCAGTTATTTAGCAACATAATGGTAGTTATAAATTCAAAATACTTAAAACTAATTTACAAAACTATCAATCTTGGAAGTTTTTAACTTTTGAAATTTTTGTCTCCAATAACATTCGAATTTTATTGTACCGTAACATATTAATAGAAAGTGAATTAAAAGGCCACAATGTTCTTTTTTAAAGTCATGCCAATGCATTTTACTGCTTTATGAAAAATATGTGTAGAATTCCATAACAGCACAAGAATCATCAGTAAACATCTGTTAGCTTTATACATTATAAAACCAGAATTTTAACATGAACTGTTTTTCTCAGTTTAATTTTTTTCAATAATAGGAGTCAGTTGACATAGTAGCAAAGGTGTGATTTTCCAAAAGCAGATTTAGGTTTGTAATCTGTTCAAAACACGCAAACAAAGGAGGTGCCTGTAGCTAAGCCTCTCTCCTGTGTGATGCTTGCAGGGGTGAGCTGTACTCTTGACCTCTCTTAATTTCACATGTTTTCAGTGAGACACATCTCAAAGGGAATCTTATGATTCACCCTGTTCTGAGACTGGAACACCTGTTTATGTCACCCAGTTGTTTATCAGACATTCCTACATCAGTAGGTCCAGCTGGAATCAGCTTGGGTATGAGAGCTTATCTCCCAGGACCTATGGCCAGCTCATAAATAGAGTAACATAAAACAGTCTGGGCAATATTTTTCTTTTATTCATAAGAACATAGCGAACAGAGAAGAGGTAAAAACAATAAGCTAAACATATATTGTTTACTTTAAACATAGCACAGCATTTTCTTCAAGAAATACGCCATTTTCCTTTTGCATCTCTCCTGCTCACGTTCTTCCAGAGACCAAATTACAGGCTTTTCCCTGCAAACTTCTAAATACTTGTAATCTCTCTGACTGAAACTCTACCTCTACAATTTTCCAAATATAAAAGCTAAGAATGAAGTCCTCTCTTCCAACAAGCCAGGCTCCATAATCTCCTCCACAAAAGTAAACATCAGCTGGTTTGATATCAGCCTTAACTAGCAGCAAGTGTTAAAGCCCTGCTTAGCTCCATCACTCGGTCCTCAATCCAGATCTCTGGTTCTCTAGCCCCTTCTAGAACTCAGAACTTTCTCACTAGCTCTGGCTCCTGAGGCATGAAGACAAGGCAACCCCCTTGCTTACTCCACTTGCATACGTGAGGCAAGAAGACATTTGCCCAGTGCAGTGTTTTACTACATTATACGGATAAAAAGAAGATGTGGACTATTCGGCATTCCAGTAGCAATGTTGTGAAGAGAAAAGTTGTCACATAAGTTAGGAGGTCCATTTTGGCTAATTTTAAGATTTGCCCACAAAGTTCTTCTCAAGGGAAAAACCCAGATAAATGTTCAGTTTGCCAACATCCAGCAAAATCTTAATATTTACACATTTCAATTAGAGCTGGTAGTGGTCCACCAGACCCTCCTATAATACTGTTATAAAAAGATGAAAAGATAAAAAGGTACTTGTATTAAAAAAGGCACTTTGCAAGAAGATTCTGCACTTAAGCACGCACTAATTCAGGAGATCTCTGCCCTCTGTGCAATTACAGACATCAGCCACCCTCTTCAGAAAGACACAGTCAGTATATTATGCTTTTGGATGTTTCTTCCTAGCTTCATAGACAGTATTTTTTATCCATGCACATTGCGGGTGTGTATCTTCTTGTGGTATAGAGCTGTATCAAAACAACCTGTCCGTGACCTGTTTTTAAAATTAAATACCCTTTTACAGCATGCAGCTAAGTTTGGGTGACATATAGAAATAATTCGGTTGGTAGCACTACACAAATTAATAATTATTATAAACACCAAGCGTTTCCCTGGAGGAAAGACAATATGTTGACTATACAATTTACTAACATAAAAACAGCCTGCACTGGTCATGGGATATCTGTACTGCTTAGGTCCTTCCAGCTCTGCTGCAAGTTGCTGGTCTTAATATATAGCATCCTATAAACTTACAAAATGACAGCAACTGTTCAGAATTCCAGAATATCCTTGCATCTAGAGACAAACTACTATACTATTGGTTATAATGGTTTTTGCAAAACCTTTCCAAAATAACAAATAGTTTTAATCTTTAGCTTTCAAGCCTTAATTTCAATAAACATCAATGCTGAGGTCTCTAGTGGAAATACTTTTTTATGAGATTAAGATGCAATATGTATCAGACATGCTCTTTCTTTCATTGTCTGCAACAGTTCACTGCTATATGGTCTTTCCACATCTCCTCCCAGTTCTCTGTGATTAAAAAGGTCTGTTTCAGGACTAGCAATATTCAAGGGTAGATTCATAAATAACAACTCTAATCTAAGAATTAGATAGTTGATAAAATGAAACTGAATGTAGTGGGTCTGAACCACATGGCATAAAGCATCTGTATAGAGGAGAAACTCTACATAAATTTTGTGAAACAAACCCTGACTGGCTCAATTCTACCATAAGTATTAAATCTGACAATACATATGTGCTAGCAGGTAAGTTGACATTCACAAATGAAACTAAAAGTGACATCCCATTTTAAATTCTTTGTTCTACCAGGCCAAAGAAACAAATTTCATAGAATTCAGAAATCAGGTCTACTAAAACAAGAAACAAAAGAAAACTAAGAGACTGGGTAATTAAATCCCATCTCTCCGCTTGGGTGAGAACTTTATTTCCATACTCAGACTTGAACCATACCTTTTAAAATGTTTGTAATAGTAATAGTGAGTAATACTAATAGCAATTTATTTTGTTTTATAACATGGACTGAAGTTGCCATAAATGGATCCTAAAAGGACTACTCTGGCATGTTGTAAGGTACATTCTTGGTGAAAGTTTATCTCTCCATCTACTAAGCATTAATAAGATTTTTAAAAATTATAGAGATCTCCCAGCAAGAACATTCTAAGCTACTCAAGATATAATAAATAGCAATAAATAGTTCTTTAAGTAGCAAAGTTTGCATGCTCCTCTCGGAGTTTGTTTTAATGGGAAGTCTGTTTCAATCAAAGGCAATATGCACTCCATCAAGGCCTTTTGCTTCCTGCAAGTGGTAGGCTGATTTAAGGGACCATTTAACATGTGTGTCTCAGATCAAGAGTAAAAAAAGGTATTGATCCCAGTGTTTGTAAGGATATTCTTTTTTAATTAGGTTTATTTCTGAACTAAGGGGAAAATCACTGATTAATTCTGACTAATAAGACTCAAAAAGAAATGGTTTGGTAGCAAGTTCTATAAACAATCTAAATAGACATTTCAGACTCAGCTGATGATTCTTTTGGCAGTGTGTTATAACCTTAGTGTTCCAGTTAAGCATCTTGAAGATTAAAACATCTTTCCAGAGGAATGAAAGTGCTTAATACATGTGACTCATATATAATCCGCTTCTTCAACTGAAGGAGGAGCAAGATTTGAGATTCAGTTTTGGGAGTAAGTAAAACTTGGTATTTGAATTCAGAAGGAAATTTCAGTCCAAGATCACAGAACAAAAAAAATCCAGAGGTTAACAATGAAAACTCTTTTTGATAGTATGTGAAAGAGATTAAGAAAGCTAATAATATAAACACATATTTATAGCTACAGTTGGCAAGGTTTTAAGAACTCCTGAATTACACAATTAAAAACTGTTGACATTGCCTCAATGTGATATCTGCACAAATTGCTGCTTCTTACAGTGTTGACTATTCTCTACCATAGATAAACCAGAAAAATAGCTCACGTAAGGAAAAAAAAAGCTGCATGGTGAGAGTATCAAAAGGAATAGGAAAAGAACTGACATTCTTGTATGACCTGACAATATAAGATGAAAAAGACAGGACTGTAATAGCAAGCTATTGCCAAAATTAAGGACTCTGATATAAAACTCAAATATATACGTAGCTGTACAGGGAAACGATCACTTTCCAGAGACTGTGCTGGCTTGTCATAAGAATTCATGGCAAGAAAAAACTACTTAGACCATGAGAGTACATCAAGAAAAGACTAAAAGGGCAGTTTCAGATTCCCAATTGGTAACTCCTTTTTAATGCCATCTTTGCAGTAGCGTTCTTTAAGCATTTTAGCTAGAACCAGAGAAGGGAATTTTCTCTAAAAGACCTTTCATCACAGAAATTGTAGATCTTCACCCCACATTTTAAGTCTTTGAAAAGTCTAAGATAATTACTGAGACAACAATAATGCAAAGAAATGCATGAGATTTGAACTAGTGACATAAAAGCAACAATTTTATCCTTTTTCTAAATACAGAGCTTATAATGGAAATTAAATGGTAAATTAAAAATAACAAGTTATGCAAGAATGAAATCAGACAGTTGCAGGCTTCCTAACATGCTAACAGAGATTAGCTTGCCAAATACTTTTACAGAATCCAGTCTGCCAGATCATCCAGCAGCAAGTCAGAGACATGTCAAGATCTGATCTCACAATTATTTATTATTCAGCTGGAAGCTATAAGTTTACTACTTTACCACAATTATATTCCATCTGGGAGACACTTAGTTTCTCAAGCCAGAATATCATCTGCACAAGAAAGATAAAGCAAAAGTGATAGGTGCTGCTTTCATAACAGTCTTGACACTAAACAAGCTATGTAAAGCTAGATATGAAAATAAGCTATATCACAGAAGTGGTCTTACACTGTCAAATATGTAAGAGATACTCTCAGATAATGAGTCAGCAGTGAAAAAACTCTCAAAATCTACTTTAAGAGAAAGAATCCTGCAATCTAAAGAACAATAAGATATAGGGACTGAATAAACAAAGGAGTCCTCAACTGAACATCAACTCAATGAGAATGCAAGTCCACTCTGATACTTCACAGTGCAAGAAATCTAGAACCCACAGGTCTCTTAACTGTAATTTCCAGGAAGCCATCATATTCTTTCCTTCTCCAAAATGTGCAAGACATTACTAGATATCATATACAGATTTTTACACTTCAAAAAGAGAAACTTCAAGAACTACATATCCATGCTTGATCTTGCACTGCAATAGAATCTGCATGAAAAACCACAATCACCTACTTGAAAGCTTGAAAGAAATCTTTCCCTCTTTCCCCTTTCCCAGCTCTCTTAAAGGAATCTCCAATCTAAAAAGCTCGTAATCAGAAAATAACCCCACAGCTAGTATAGACCTAATACAACCAGAGTGTCACAGAGCAACAAATCCCAGACTTGTAAAACAGGTCTCTCTAAACCCTGCAGAGGCATCACAGATATTTTAATATACTTGATTCAATGTACCATTTGCTATAAGGTAAAATATGTTGCTGAAACATAACTGTCATATATCATGAGGACACATAAACAATCAACGGGTTAGCAGAGGAACTATTTAGTCACAAGAAAATAATTTTGCATAAGGCAAAAAATTTGTCCTGACATCTCATTTCTCTAGGAGTCCTGCAAATCCTCTTCAAATGAAATGCCTGGGAATAAAATTTGTAACTCTGTTGGATATTAAAATGGCTGTTAAAAACAGTTCACAGCACGAATCTACAAAGTAACATTTACAAACTACTCAGTTATTTCTGTGTGATTAAAATAGTGGTCCCTAAAAGAGCTCAAAGCCAGTTATGAATTTGGCAATTATTTCTGTAGAATATCCAATGTACAAAATAAGACTATATGACTACACCTAGAGAACAAAAAAAAAACAAAAACCCCACACATTTTTCAGCCTAGTTCTCCCACAGCAATCATCAAAAGCATATACAACTGAGTTTAACTGCATAATCCTTGTCTTGGGAGAACTTTCATCCATAAACTGCACTAAAGTCTTCCCTAAAATAAGACACAGCAAATGAAAACTACTAGAATTAGAAAAGGATCAAAAAAATAGCCCCTTAAGAGAATCTTAATTTTACTTTACTCAGCTAAAATTTAAGTGTGATGCAATAAAATGCTAATTCATTGACCTTTTAGCTTTTTTTTTGTTGTTGTAGTTAATCTTGTTAGGACAAGTCAAGTCCACCACTACTTTGAGTAATGTTTGTCAAATGTATAACCTGTATGCTAGATGTGTTTCAACAGAATTTATAGAAAAGAAAAGTGTCAAAGCATTCAACATAACTAAACAGAATATAATACATATTATACATATATAAAATATATAATTTAAATACAGTAATACAAAAATACAGTGAATGTATGCTTTTCAGAGACTTTAAGAATTATTTATCTGTTCTTCCTCCCGACTTCCCTCAAAAGCATGTCAACAATCTTCCACCTACAGGAAAGGACTAGATAAAACCCTAATGTTACAGGAGAATTGCTGTCAAAACTAAAAAAAATCCCCTAGTTATATTCAATAAATGATTCAAGTGTATTCAATTGTGGTCATTATGTCAGATAGTGAAACATTGAATTAATCTCGACATACAAGTTACATACCTGGACATACATAATACACATACAAGCTCTGTGTGTTTTATTTATCTTTTCTTTCTCCTTTTTTATAGCAAAATTTTGTCACCAGCAGGGGAAAAAAAATCAGGGGGAGAAAAAGTATAGTCAATACAATAAAGTATGTAACTATGTCAGGATCAAAATGACATTTTCTACCATTTTCTGTAGAAGGAATTAGCGTCTTCAGACAATACCTCAGGTAGGCATCATCAGCAAGATGGTTATAGTATGTCCAGCTCAGTTTTCCTGTCTATAATAACATGGTAATTACTATACCTGTCCCAGGTATACTATGGAGTTCCATGACTGTTAAAAACTTTGAAAAGTACCTTGCATAAAAAGCCAGAGGTGCGTCATGCCCCAAAAGAAAAAAAGAAGAAAAAAAAGGAGGGAAGTAGATGGGGTAATCAGGACAGCTTGAGCCATTTCTGGAACAACCATGGTTCCTTCAGGAATTCCTAAGGAAAGATCCAGAGTCCCATAATGACAGTTCTCCCACTGAAGCCTGTGAATTATTTTCAAGACTTCTGATAGAGACATTAAAGAACTGCTATTATACTTTAGAATTGCATGTTGGAAGGAAAAATGCACTATGATGTGCAGCATCTTAAGAGCAGATAACCTCCAGACCAATTTCTGCTAGCATTATTATTATAACCAGTATGCAAAAATCTGATTGTTATCCCTGGAAAGTGAAACATACTCCTACTCAGGTAGCCTGTGAAAAGTATACTGTATTTTAAAGCTTGATACAAAAGTTTAGCTGAGCCAAAAAAATGCACAAACGAATATTTCAAATGATTTTGCACAAAGCCTTTCAAAATAAAACCTTTTCTTTACTCGGTTTGCTCTAAAATGTGAATTTGTGAAAAGTCTGAAGAAAGATTTTATGACCATTATCGGTAAAGATCGACACATTAGATTTTTTAAAGGGTGAAGGAGAAAGAAACATTCTACAGATTTTTTCCAACACAACAAACCCAAACCTTTTGAAAACCAGACTGTGACAGGTAAACAATACTAAATGATCAAATAAGATAAAAGATATATGATACAAGATTCTGAGTATGGACTGACTAAGAAATAACCACAAGTAAACAATCTGAAGTTGTTTAAAACCTCATCCACCCCTGAGTTGGAAATTGCTATTCCTTAGCAAATATATCATAACTGAAATAAAGAGGAATATCACCACTTCACAGCAGTGATAGGCAAAATGAGGTGGCTGAAATGACCCCTGTAAATGAAACTACAATATGATGATATGTTTGTGTCGAGTTTTTTTAGCATAAGAAAGCTTTTCCATTTTCCTCATCACCTCTCTAACCTTTCTCTGGACCTTTCCTACCATGAATTAATCTTTCACGAACCTGGGTGACCAGAACTATAAACTACATTTCAGATGAGATTTCACAGAGTATATTAAAATACTCCCCATCTGTAACAAAAATCTCTCTCTTGATACATTCTAGGATAAGATTTTCCACAGCCACATTTTTATTGGAGAGTAACAGCAATCTTCATTACTACATTTACCTCAACCTTTACATTACAGAAGTTATAGTCCTCAGGGGCATAACACTGCATTTCATACCACCACATCTCATCCATTTTCTAAATCCAGAATTCAAGATCATCCAAATTTCCTCAGCATTACCAGTGGCTCCAATATGCGAATCTCCATGAAATCTTATGATTGTGCTACCAAAGTTTGGCAAGCTATGCAATGGAAATATAAAATAAGCCTCATTGCAGTATCAGGTCTTGAGATGCTTCAACAATAATTTTCTCCAACCTGGTCTTCCCTCTTCCATACTACCTAAAACGTTTCTCTATTAGTCAACAATTCACTAATTCTACCTTTCTTGTATGGACCTCAAACTTCACCCTCTTTAATCACTTTCAACATGACACTGCATGAAAAGCCTTACTAAGATTCAACTGTTAGACATAATGTATTTTCTTGGTCTACAAAATTAACACCCCTGTCAAATAAAGATACTGCCTTAGTCTAATTTGACAGATTTCTTAACTGGATGCACAGTGGCTCTCTAAAAATGGCTAAAGGAAAAGGGTTTCCATATATGAGAGAAATAATCTTTTATAGCAAATTCAAAGAAAGATATTCGGGGTAATGTAAGTTTTAATTTTAGACACAAATGAATTTTTACTATTTATTTCAGGCTTGCTATCCAACCTGGGCATGGAAGTAGTAAAATTCTCTTCTAATTCCTACGCTAGCAATAAAGTTACAATTCTTGAGTAATCGTTTTGTTCCATACAAAATATCAACAGAATTCTTGGTTTTTTAATAGAATATGTTCAAAAGACTTTTGTTGAAAGTTTCTTTACTTGGAAGTATGTCTCTGAAATATCTCTAGGATTCAAACTTCTAGAATTTTAACCTTTTCAACTGAAGCTATCCTTAAATATGAAGATATAAATGACTGTGGAAAACATTTTGCTAATATGCCATAGAAAATATGTAAGAAATATTTGGTTTTTTAAATGTTTTCTGTTTAATCATTCTTAGTATTCTTCTTAGTGTATACAGTATATATATTTACTGTATGTTCTTTTCAGTCTATACATATTCAGTGCATATATATAGGTATAGATATACTCATGTATAAACAAATATTATTGCTAAAATATCAGAGCATGAATAATTTAACACAGAAGTAGAGGCTATGGGAATGCAGATTTACTAGTCATGGAAATGAAACCTGAGTACAAAAATTCATTCCCCAGTCTCTGACAGTTGACATTAACATGGAGCCTTATAAATCTGCTCTTTAAGAAAATTCTAAAAATAAATAAATAAATAAAGCAAGTATCATTCCTCATCTGTTTTTCTTTTCCTGGAAAGCATTCTGAAAGTAATCTTTTTTCCAGACATAGATTATTCTGCACATGGGTGAAATTCTGCTCCTTTTTCTAATCTCCTCAAAAGATTGGGAAAATAAAGATAGATTTCAAGAAACAGGACAATGCCAGCACACAAAAGGAATCTTAATGTAATTTTTAGCATACATTAACTACATAGGATCCTGCGCTAAGCAAATTTAGTTATATTTATCAGCACATAAAAGGAGAACATCATCTCCAAGTGAAAGGAGAAAACCAAAACCAATCCTTGAAACTCTCCACCTTTCCAACCCAGCAAGTTTAAAAAAGAACATGTTAAAGAACTGCTAATATTTCTCTCTGTGGCTGTCAAGCTGTCTTAAACAATACCTAGTGCTTTTCCCTATATAATCCCACGCAGTGACATGCATTTCACACAGTTCAACTAAATGGCAAAACGCATAAGAACTTTGGAGCTTAAAATGATGCTTCAGAGAATTTAATTTCCAAGCACTCCTTCAGTGAAGATATTTTTTTTAAAAAAAAAGCAAAGAGCTAGTAGCTAGAGAATAAAACCAACAATCTAATTAATTTATTAAACATCATTCTACCTTAAGATTGTGTTACAAAAGCATATCTTTGGATGCATAGGTGTATTAGCCTCTTTGATTTACATCTCACTATAGCAACCAAAAACAAAAAGGGGGGGAGTGTGTGTGTGTGAGTGTGTTTAGTCCTATTGTTCCTGAAAATTAAATATAGAATGGGAAAGTCAGTCTTTGTTCTTCCTGTATATATTCTACCCTCATTAATACCTCTGCAGTTTCCCTGTAAACTTGTTCAGATGCAATTAAGTGAGCCTGTAACTGAACCTTTCTAAACCCTTCTATTATTAATGTAAGAAGAAATATAACCCTCTACCCTCAATCATGTTGGTGCTGGATTGCAAGACCTGACAGAGGACTAAAGAAAATTAGAACTTTATTTGCTGAATGATGTATACAGATGTGATATTCTAATGTTAACAAAGAACGAATCTGAAGAGCAACCTGAGTATACTTCCCATATTTGCTTGTGATTTCTTTATATATAATGTACAAAGTTTCATATTTTAGATATGTGTTTATATAAATATTTAATTTTTTAACTCTAATAGACATTAGGCCACTGAAATTGTACCATTCAGTAGGCTGTTACCTGGCTGCTTTTCCATTCTGAACATCTCAATTCCAAGAACCTGTCTCAAGACTTAAACCATCATTATTCTATGAATGTGTAAGAGTATATGAATCTAAGGAATAATAAAAGTTTTTGATCTCAACATAGGCATCCTGTATCAAAACCACTTAAAAGCATACAATGGATTGATTTTGGGAAATCTTATCCTTTAATATAATTGCTTGCTTGCCATAAAAATAAGGGTTTTTCTTCAGCACAACTGATGGTTATAATTAATGACACTAAATGATGCAAGTTTTATATACATGAATATTTTTCATGTGAATTTGATAACATTAAGCAACCAAGGTATTCAAAGAAGCACTTAATTAGCCTCAAGGTCACATGCTATATAAATCATTAAGCCACTGAAAACTAGAAACTTTTCAAACAAAGACAAAGATTCTGAGTTTGCAAGCAATGCTGTCCTACAAAATCGAAATTCACATGGCAAATGGACATCAGATATCAAAACTCAATATGCAAAACACAGCTTTTAAATAACAGTAGCAGCCTTTCCCTGGTCAAGTTTTCAACACTGGGTTGCAATCCTCAACAGCAGTCCAAAATCTTCTCCTCTTATTTAGAAATTTATTTTTACATAACTTCAAGATTTTTTTTCAACCACGTCACTTGCTGAGAGAGTGAGACAATTGTATGTCACACAAAAAGTTCTAGTATTTCTCTTTCAGCTCTTAACAGCAGATGCCTGGTTATGCCACTATAACAAATATCTTTGAACTGTTTAACTTACTAACACAGTTAAAAGGAAAAATACCAAAATCCTAAATATGTAATTCATAAAGCAGCATATTTTCCTTAATTAATTTTCTCAAAGTTTACAATATCTGTACTAATTCTCTGTAACTAGATATGTTCTGGATCCATTCACAGAGAATCTGTGTAGAATAAACATTTGAAACATCTTAAAGACTAACTAAAACCATCTTTCTACTACACTGCAAGGCAAATGATTTTTAGATGTTTTGCATTTTTATGCTAAATAGTGCAGCTGCAATTCATAAAAAGCAATCAAGCTAATTTAAGTCAATCATGTCCAGGAGGTTCTCATCACTTGTATAAAAATGCTCTCACACTCACTTTAAGGCTTTACCACAGCAAGTAGCTTCTCCCCCTTCCCCTCCCCACCATTCCCTAATTTTGGTACCTTAAAGTTCTCTCTACATCTCACACAACAAAGAAAAGGAAATATAATTCTTATAAAATAAAAGTCTTTAAAGTTTACACTGTAAATCAAACTTGTATGTCTTATTTGAATAAAAACTTTGGTTGACTACCACTTGAGCACAAATAGGATTTATCACAGTACAGCAACACCGTTACCTGTACTCTATGTTGAGGCATCGAGTCAAAGGCAAAGTAAACCTCTAGCACTCCCAATGCACAACTGTTACCCTCTAATGCATAATCTGGTTTACATTACTGAGATCATAACATATGTTTTGAATTTATGATTTTGATTTATCAATACGGCACACCACAGCTGCCATCCCAAGATCCCTCTCAGTTGCTGCATTTGACTTTCTAAATGATAATTGTTTATAGTTCAAAATTTTGCATTAACAATTGCCACTACATTTCAGACCTATAAAACTATTATAGCCATGCAAGACGTCTTTCCTAGATGGGAAAAATCCAACACAATGGATTTCAATTCTGTCATGATTCTTATCCATATGGCCAACCCCCATGCACATGGACTTCTGACACTTTTCAGCCAGCTCAAAAATAACGAAACAAATGGAAGAGAGGCCTTGGACTTCAAAGTGTGCCATGGCTTTAGTTCTGTTCCCAGTTTGATTCTTATGGGCTTCCACAGCAAGAAGCACCCACTGGAAGAGGAAGCACCTGTAGATCAACCCTCCCTGAGGATTTCCAAAAAGTCACAGAGAAGGGTGTGCAGCAACTGGGCTGCATGGGCTGAGTATAAAACGCACTGCATGAGAGAAAGATAGAAGATCCCAAAATCCTAGCTATCCTGTGATTTTGGTTCATGAGTTAAGTGGTAAGAATTTATTATGTAACTGTTCTTTAACCATCCTTTCCATAAAGGAACAAATCTTCATCTTCAATGAGGTTGAAGATGATCTTTCAAGATTCCTACTTGACTAAAAACCATGAGAACCACTACAGACATGCGATATTTAAAAGAGAGTAAAACCAAGAAAAAATACTATATTCCCAGTTCATAACCTTAGAAATTCTTAAAAAATAAAAAAAATCTGCCAACGAGAGCATACGTTTAGAGTGTGCTGAGAACATGCTTAAAACATCACACATTTTGAGAAGTAGGCAGGCAATCTGAAAGCTAGTGTAATTCAGAAATCATACACCTATACACAGAGAAAATGAGACTAATCCATTCTTTCATCATGGCATCCTGCTATATTCAAAGTCATATTTATCCATTAATATTCATGTGCTTTGTTAGCTAGCTATAAGTGCTTTCCTTTTTATTACTACATTTAATTTTAAACCAATTTCTAATATTTTCAGAAAAGAATTGATAGACTAATAGAATGATAGAATAAATATAATGTGCTTTTTAATAAGTGCAAAATATACTATGCCACTGTGAAAACAAATAAAGGCAAGTCTCTTGCCTTCGCATCTTTATTATAATAAGGCAAAATGTATTTTAAAGATGAGTTAGCTTGCAATTACTCTAGCTAAAATGAAAGAGAAGCTGAAAACAAGTAGCACATTGGCATAAATTAGAATATACATTTACACAATATTTTAAGACTAGGTGGTATATTTAGCAAGAAAAGTCCAAGAAATTATAGTTCTAAATAAACAGAACAGTCACAATCTTGTGTAGCAACACAAATATTTAAGACCTTACAGTATCACAGTAGATGCTTACGTGCAACCCTGGTAGAGGCAATTGCTCACTGAGGAAGGCTCACAGGTTGTTCAGACATTATTTCCCCTTCATAAATCCATGCTGGCTACACCCAACCACTTAACTTCACTTAACTTGTCTGTCATATATTTGGAAATGGCTTCCAGGATTATTCCTTCCTTATTATGACCTTCCAAGGGCTTGATGTGAGCTTACCAGCCTGTAGTTCCCTGGATCCTCCTTAAAGATAAAAGTGATATTTGCTTTCTTCCAGTCCTCAGAAACCTCCCCAACCACCATAATCTTTCAAAGATAATTGACACAATGTCATCAGGAATTTTAGGTGCATTCCAGCAAAGCTAAGGGACTTGTATATGTGTAGCTTGTTTAATTATTCTCTGACCTGATCCTCCTCCACTGAGGGTAAGTTTACCTTGCCCTGGACTTTTCCACAGGTTTCAGAGAACTGGGATTGCTGAAGATCAGTCTTACAAGTAAAGATCAAGGTGAAGAAGGCATTCAATACCTTGGCTTTCTCCACGACTTTTAGGACAAGGTCCCCACTCCCATTCATCAGTGAGTCCAGATTTTCACTAGTCATATGCTGTTGACATGCCTGAGGAAACCTTTCTTGTTGCCTGTCACATCTCTGGCTATATTCAATTCCCGATTGGCTTTGGCTTTCTTAATCTTATACCTGCATGCTCAGATCGGGTGTCCCTATTCCTCCCAGTCACTGGATATCTTCCTTTTTATTTAGCTTCATAATTAGAAGAGAATGAATGAGAGTTTACTTCAGTTATACAAAAGGCATCATTTATGACAATGCACAGTACCAAAACATTCTCATGTATTTTAACAATTCCTGAAAGCATTTATTGTCCAGGAAAAACATATGTCATTTAAGCTTGTCCTCTCACGTGGTATGTGACAGACTGCTTCAAAGTTTATGACAGAAGATGACACAAAGGAAACCAGCCCACTGCCAGACTGCTAGTACACAAAACCACGCTGCAAGAGAAAACCAGAACAGCGGCAACTAGCACTTCAGTGCAGATAGGCCTGAACTTTTGCATGGCTGATAAACCAACACAGCTGCAGGGCTGGGCAACAACCACGAGTCACCAACGTATATGAGTCTAGGTCAAGTCTGGCAAAGATTTCCTGCATGATTTAAATTTAGTTTATTTGGTCCACTTTTCCTAGAAACAGAGCGCAGGTTGACCACACATATGTCTGTCTGTACTTGTGGCCTGACACTTGGCAGGATAAACTTCATCATGTTTATGGTTATGCTTAGGAAAACTACTCTCAATTGTTTCCAGTCTGTTGCAAACATAAACCTACAAGCTGTATGAAATATGTACTATTGTATTTACCACAGCTTCATGAAATCATGCATAAAATCCTAAAATGGGATAAAATAAAGGCAACCTACCTTCCTTCCTTCCCTGCCCACCCCCCCTTCCCCAATTTCTGGCAACATTTCAAAATAAACAAGGAAGCAAACCAATCCTTATACTGAAAAGTCAGCCAGGACCTTGTTTACAGGAAAGATAAAACTGGACACACGGACACACACACACAAAAAAAAACCACCACCAAACTTATCCAGTAAGAGAAAAGCAGTTTTCTCTTATAACAACTAAGTAGAAAGATGAAACAACTCTACAATGAAATATCTTAGCAACTATCTGTGTCTATTAATGAAGAAAATTAAATTTCTTCTAATAAAAAGAGTAAAACGAAATCTCCAGCTGCTTAAAAAATGAAATTAATGAATAGTAACTTTATTGCAACTTAGATTACGTGGATCTGACTTCATATTGCAGAGAATTAACACTTCAATCATTTACTTTCATACTCTCTAATCTCAGGAATATTAATGCTCCTGACATTAAGCAGAGAAATCTAGCTGTAAGTATTCAAAGACAGAAAAGACTGTGGAACCATATGAAGATGCAAAATACATCTTCTGCTTGAAATTCAATGTGAGCCCAGAGTCCATTAAAAACTGCAGTGTGTCACGTTTTGGAGTTCTGAAACATGTAAAGGATCAGTGAAGCGTAATCTGGAGCTTGAATATTTCTGAGCAAATTCTTCTCTATAGTTTCCTTCCTTGCCCTGTAAGGACTCTGCTTATTTTTACATTATTTTGCTATGTGTCTAAATTTAAAGATGAAAGACGAACATCCAACAAAAGTCCTTCCAATAGTAATCCATCCTCCATGCAGGCCACTGACCAGATAATCGCTTCTATTAGACTGGATAGGGCAAGCAGACATAATGAATGCTTTTTTGCAGAAATGCAAAGAAAAAGAATCTTAGTAACTTCTATTACTACTGGTAGTAATTTCTACCAGAAAATTTCTTATTAATATTTATTTCTCCTAAGTTTTAAGGTAACATTAGTATCCTCAGTGAAGACTATTTCAGCTGCAATGTTCCTCCAAATTTACTACTGTTTCTTTCTCTGATCTTGCTACAAAAGTGTTTTAAATTCAACCACAAGGAGTACACATACTTGGAAAATACCAAAATATCACTTATGCAAAATACTAAAAACATATAGAAATGGGCAGATATAATAGATACTGATTTTCATTTCAATTAGGTGTTACAAGAAGACAACTGTAATATCTATGAATACTATTATATATTCCATAATCCAATTTAGTGTTGCTCTAACAGTGTTCAATGTGCAGATGATAGTTTAAAAGTAATTAAAATAATGGAAAGTATTTTAGGTATTTTCTTGTAAATTCAACAGTTTATAACAGTTTAAAGGGGAAAATAAGCATGCAGTGAACATGATCCAGAACTGTTTTCATTTACAAGCTTCTCAGTCTTTCCCACTCTGTACCAATCTTGTGCCTGATCTCACAATGTAGGAAGAAAGTAGTCTCTTTAAAGATAAGAAACAGCTATTATGCTTGTTCAACCTGAGGAAGAATTTGAAAGACAAAAGCAAAAGGACATGAGAAAGAAAAGAGTCTTCATAAATGTTGTATTTGCAGAATTGTTTCAGCCTATTTCTAGCCGACTCTGGTAATAGTATCTGACACACACCTTGCTTGCATCAAACAGTCCCACTGAAACACGGATGTAGAGGAAACCTAGCAAAGGCAATGATGATTCACAAGCTCTATATGAGTATCTACAAACCTAGTCTATTTTAAAGGAAAATTATTGCTGAACTTCTGGGGGG
>VXBW01002926.1:1445810-1470815 GCA_013400375.1 Thinocorus orbignyianus
AAAAAAACCAAACACCACCACCACACATTTTAAAATGTCTGAATTAAGATTTGCCTCTTCAAACCTTGTTTGACTCATGTTGAAATATGCGGCCAAGAAATTCCTTTCTAAGACTAATCATAGCAGAACTCTACAGGTCTATACACCAGCACTAACATTCCTATCCCAGACCTCTAAAGTAGTAGGATCTTCTGCAGTCTTTCTCCACACTTCCATGCTCCTTTTTCAGTTATTTCCCTCTAATTCTGTAGAACACCTGCTTTTCTTCATGAAGCTTTAGATTATTACTAATACTTGACAAAAAAATTCCTCTCCTTTCCTTCTCTTTTAACTGTTACTCCTTAAAACACATCAGAAATATTTGTTTCCATTTTTAAAACCATTTCTCCCCTGACTTTTCTAAATCTGTATTTTTGAGAGCATGGTACTGCTTACACAGTTTTGTCTGTAAAATAAAAATGCTATCACACTGAAAAAATTCAGTTTCTGTTAAGCAAGAATCTTTTGAAAAGAGAGAGGCAGATCCGCAGTAGAGTATACAGTGAAAATTCATCAGGAGGCACATGGAGTCTTTAAAAAAATTACAGCTGGTGAAATGGACTCAGGTAAGAAAAGTGTGATCACGTAAGAACAAGAAACCTACAATACATGGTGTTTGTAACAACATCAGCAAACCCTGGCATTCTCATCACTTATTACATCCCACACTTCCTTCACAACAGTATGGAAATTCACATTGAGAATGATAGGAGTAAATTAATTTTCTGTGTGAGAAAGAGTGCACAATCAACACGGAAGTACAGAGGAAATAATTCAAAGCCTTTCTTCTTTTTATTTCACAGAACAGGTAATAACCAAAGGGAACAGAGATTCAAGTTACTTAATGTCATATAATGCTATGTCTTTATCAAATATTACTGCATTACAAATTTTATTGCATAGAAATAATGTAACTAATGCTAGCGGGGAGAAGGCATGCGATCCTGTACAGGAAACACAAATGCAAAGGATTTTTTTGAAAAGCTGAGATTTAAGTTATAATGCCATACATTAAAATAATCACAAGAAAAGAATCAAAGAATCAAACAAATGGAGAACTGCATCACAGCCAACTAACTCCACAGTTTGCTAACATCATTAACCACTTACATGACCCAAGATCTAAACCGAACATTTTTCAAAGGAGATGGATGATTTCAGAACTTTGTTACAAGCACTTTTTAATGTTTGTAGTCTAGATCAGCAAATGCTAATTACCATCCTGCCTTTGAAAACATTTTGTATTTAATTAAATTAAATTCACAGCCTTCTCATCAACTATATATCTTTAAAAATTTTTGCTCTAAGGACACTAATATCCTTATTTAACTAGGTGATATCCTACATGGTAGTTGTTTAGCCCAGCTTCTTTTCAAGTGTCGTCACCACTATTTTCATGGCTCACTGTGCACAATGGCAATTCCTCCCTGCAACAACTGGAAACTGAGATGATCGTTCCCACATGTTGATGCCAGCCAATGGTCCACAAGGTTTTTTATTTACTAAAGCCTTAAGGCTACACAACTTAACTGCCATGACTTACCATGGTAGAGCTGTGAAGTACCAAATCTACTTTGGAAAGACAGCTTTTCTGTACATGTATTATCCTTCTTTTGTCTAAATGAAACAGTACATTTATGTCTAGTTTCCTATTCCATCCAATTTATAAAATGGAAAAGTAGCTTTCACTTTAACAGAAAAGAAAAATCGAAGCCACAAAACTGGAATTCCATTAATTTTACCACACCAGTTAGTTAAAAATATACCAAATAATAACAGAATAAAATTGTTCGGGAGAAAATGCAGCTGCTGCTTCTTTTGGAGGAGATAATTACTGTAAATACTTTTTACCTATAACAATAAGAAAACTCAAAGACTATATTACTTGATGATTTTATGTATGTATTATATGATGTTATCACTTGGGACATGAAATGTATAACCTGCTTGCCTTAGTCGATCTTATTTAGAGGTTTCCCTAAATATTAAAAGGTCAGCTGTGAAACCACTGATATTTCATAAGTTTAGATTCTCACTTTCATTTTCCACTGTGATATGAAGACTTTCTTTGCTTCTAAAAGTTAACCAAGGTAAAAATAAAAGAGAAAAAAAAAACAACAAAAAACAAACAAACAAACCACAAACTACACCACAATACAAAATCATAGAATACTTAGAGTTGGAAAGGGTACTTAAACATCATGGAGTTCCAACCGCCCTGCCATGGGCAGGGACACCTCCCACTAGACCAGGTTGCTCAAAGCCCCATCCAGCCTGGCCTTAAACACTTCCAGGGATGGGGCATCCACAACTTCTCTGGGCAACCTGTTCCAATATGTCACCACTCTGAAAGTATAGAATTTCTTCCTAATATCTAATCTAAACCTATCTTCTTCTGGTTTAAAACTATTACTCCTTGTCCTATTGCTACACTCCCTGATAAAGAGCCCCTCCCCAGCTTTCGTGTAAGGTGCCTTTAGGTACTGGAAGGCTGCTACAAGGTCTGCCTGGTGCCTTCTTTCCTCTGAACTGAACCGCCCCAACTCTCTCAGCCTGTTTTCAGCCTGCTGATTATCTTGATGTTGGGAGGTTCAGAGTTGGATGCAGTACTCCAGGTGGGGTCTCATGAGAGCACATTATAGGGCCAGAATCACCTCCCTCAACCTATCAGACACATTTCTTTTCACGCAGCCAAAGTTGTAGTTGGCTTTCTGGGCTACAAGCACACATTGCTGGTTTGTGTTGAGCTTTTCATCCACCAACATCCCCAAGTCCTTCCCCTCAGGGTTGCTCTCAATCTATTCTTTGCCTAGCCTGTATTTGTGATTAGGATTGCCTTAACCCACATGCTGGACTTGTTGAACTTCATGAGGTTCACATGGTCCCATCTCTCAAGCCTGTCCAGGTCTCTTTGTATGGCATCCCTTCCCTCCGGCATGTCAACCGCACCACACAGCTTGGTGTCATCAATAAACTAGCTGAGGGTGCACTCAGTCCCACTGTCCATACTGCCAACAAAGATGTTAAACAGCACTGGTTCCAGTACTGACCCCTGAAGAATGCCACCTGTCACCGGGTGAGTACATCACATACGAGTACATAGCTATAAGAAAAATACTGTTCAGAATCCTACCAAAAAAAGAATCAAAAAGCTATCTGAGTGTCTCCAAAGATTTCTAGACAACCACAGTCACAGAATCATTTTTATTTCAATCTCCTATTTTATTAAACTCTGCTTCCCAACACAGATAACGGAGCTTTTAACTCACAATTTCTCTTAACCCAAACATGCAAGCCTGTGGTAAGTCCAAAGATACATTCTCAGCCTGCCACAGCTCTATCACTTCACTGAACATGGACGCTCTCAAACCTAATCACCAATTCAAAAGACACAATTTGCAACCTCTGGCCTTAGTCCCAGCACAAAGGTTGAACTGTCCCACGTTATTTCCCTGCACTGCATTCGTAGCGCCTATATTAAAAACAAATATTACTAATAATATTAAAAAACAAACAACAAAACACAACCCTTTTACTGGTACTGTGTAAGAAGTAAAAAACCTACCTGTGTATAGCAAACTTTCCCTAGCTGTATGTACCCTACACAAGGGTCACTCTCATTGACAATATGCTATTTTACGTGTCTACTCCAAGATAGGCTCAAAACACCAGCCACCATTGTCCTTTCCCTCTTTCACTTGTATAAACACAAGAGCCAGTCATGTGTGGCCTTAAGGCCATTCATGGCTTATTCACCAAACCATGGCTCCCTGCCTCCTTTTAGTCACACACCTAATTCATATTTTAATTTAAGCAGCTCTAGCACTTTCTCCCCAGCTGTCTCAAGCATAAAGCCCAAAAATATGCAAACCTACTTCAGTAACTTCTCACATTTCATTGTTATAGCAATATGTGCAAAACATCGCTAACATTTACAGACTGGGGGGTTATGTCTACTACTTATTATGCTAATTACAACATCTACAGGTTCTTTGTGATCCCCTTGATTCTGCGTCTACAAGGTGAAATTTCAATACTGTTCTGAGCTTGGTTTTTCTTTGCATTTGTTTGTGCACAGTGCCAATACACTAGGATCATAACTGAGCCCCCTTAGAATTAATCACAATGTAAGCAATAGTTTAACCATACAAAGAACAATTTCTGAAGCAATCCTACCAAAGTTCTTCTCAAAACATCTCCAAATAGAGCAAAGGGCCTAAATTAGTAGATAACAGTACTAATAGTTTTCTAATCATTTCCACCCACTAGAATCAAGCTAATTGAAGTTTAATTTATCTTATCACATTAAATCCTTTAAAGCTGTCTAATTGAATATTGTCTTAAATGGCAACAAGGTAATTTACCGTAAATCTAAGAACTCAGGCCGAACACAGTTTTTTATCACTTTAATTAAATAAAATAGATGAAAATGAGAAGTGCTTTGACAGTAAGATAAATCTATCATTCATTAAACTATGTGTCCCGAACAACTTGCATAAAGTCTTTATACATCAAACATACAGCTCTTATCTTTGTACTTTCAACCTTTCTCATTTTCTTTTCCTCTATGTTTTCCGGTCTCTGGGCACTACTTTCTACAGACCTCGCAAATGGAACTCCCCACTCTTTAGGTCACATTTTCCTCAGACAATTCATTTCAGGTTTTTATGCAATAAAATTAATGGTGTCCCCAAAAGAACCTTTTAAACTATTATCAAGAATTGATCCAACTGGGGTGGGGCGTGTGCAACTAAATCAATCAACATTTAATCTTTCTCTGGATAAAGAAATTCTAGTATATAACTGACAAAGCAGAAAATACACATCTTTCAGACAGTATTACCAATATTACCTGTAATTGAGAGTGCTTTTTTTCTAGTCACTGAGGCTGGGATGGATCTCAGGAGGTCACTAGTCCAACCTCCTGTTCAAAGTACAGAAAACAATGACATCAGACCATGCCATTTGGTGTGCCTTTGAACAGTCAAGTCTTGAAATCCTCCAACAGATAGACACACAAGAAACACCAAATCACTTTGCTTTACAGTTTACTCCTATTTAAATATAGTGTTTTGCTAATCTAAGTGTTCTTTCAGTTTAACTCTGAATTTACTGACTTGCCACTCTCTCCTGTTCTACAGGGTCCCACAAAATGTGAAAACAAGTGAAACGGCTGGCAAATTCCACCTGATATAAAGCTTGGTTTGAAATACACAAGACACTGTCAAGAAAGCTGGGAAGAGCTGCGGAGTGACAGAGAGAAAAAATGGCACACAAGCTTCCAGAATATGGGTGATCTTTCCTTTGCACGCACTGCAAATCTACCAGAACAATACACTGGCAGTACAGCAAAGAGACCACACGGAAATATCTGGCCCAGCCTAATTTGGAACAAGAAAAATCACAAAACAATAGAAAAAATACAATTTTAAAGTGAAACTCTTAGAAAAAATAAAAATGTGAGAGTGAAATAACCGTAGTTACACCATTATTATTGTAAAATTAAAAGCAGATTTACATTTCAAGCAATATCAAATATCAACATTGTAATAGAAAGAAAAATAAGCATTTGTAGTTTTGCTCCAAGTATTTTGTGCTGTCTGCTTTTATTTGTTCTTTATGCAAACTAAGAACTGCCAAGAAGTCACTCATTTCACAGCCTTTCTCTATAAACAGATTTTTTAGAAGAAAAAACAGATTGCAATAAATACCTACTATAATCACTTTTCCTCTTCATTTTTATTAGGTTTTCTATATTATATAGTGTATGCTGAACACTTCAGCATTCAGTTACAGAACAGACTTCACCTAGTTTTCTAATTCATTTTCTCCATTGACAGGACTGTGGTCATAATACACAAAATTTCTTTGTAGACATTTTCTTATTCCACAGTTCATTAACCCTCAAACAGCCCACCTGCCAGATTGCAGGTGTGGTATCTGAAGCAGTGATACACTAACTAATAAAGTGCTAAGTATATTTGTGTCAGAATTGCTTATGAAATCTATGTTCTCCACTGCCCAGCTGAAATTAATTTATTTGCATCAAAGTATGTATGGTTTTTTCCTGATAGTAAGAGAAGTAGTTAAGTTCCATATGCACTGCAAATACAGTCTCAAACTGTACAGTCTGGCACTTTTAAAAGTATACAAATGGTACTGTCTCATTTTTTAAATTATCAAAAAGGTTCATTCATGCTGTTTAACCTCTTTCCCTCTGCAGCAGCAGTAAAAGGATTCATTTAAAAATTAACAGCTATAGCTTTTTCACAGCAGCAAGGAAAATCTCAGCAAGTCTAATACTCGTGCTTTTAACAATCCTCTATGGAGCACAGTGACATTTTCAGTACTCTTTAGCTGGAGTAGCCTGACTTTGGCACATTCTTATCTGACCTCAGGGTTTTCACATCATTAATAAAGAGATAATCAAAGCAAAGGCTATATACATCAGGTTAGGAAAAGTTTGCATAGTTTGGCACTGCTATCACATATACCCTTCAAAATGGAACAAAATGAAATGCACGTAGCAGAGGTGGTGACCCTTCACAAGGGCTGGTTCCAAACATTTTTCCTACTGGCAATAAACCATTTTCAGACCTCCCAACTTTGGCCACCATGATAGTTATTGCTTTACAGGATTATATTATTTTGTTTCTGCTGTCAATAAAAACTTCAAATGATAGCTTTTTTAAGTCAAGTGAACCTATAAAAAACTCCAAACCACAGACATCACTGACACAACAGAAACACCGTGTTAAAACACATCATGTTTAGATTTAGACTTAGCTTACTTACTGTTGTTTTTAAATTTTTTCACATCATGTGACAAAGTGCCATTGTACCTGACAGCTGATCCAATTACCATCGCTTAAAGGAAATTAACTACACTCATCAAAAACATACAGGTGTCCCCTTATTTCTGGTGATTTTCTATACCACATGTAAAGCAACCACCTGAATAAACAAACATGCGAGTCATCCCTCTCAATAGCAGACAACATTGTGCAGAGATTAAGAAACACCCTAACTCTGCTTATACTTCATTTCTGACTGCTGAAACCAACTATGAAAGAATGAGCTCGAACTTAAACTATAGTTTTAAGATAGCAATATAGTCTGAACTAATTTTGCTAAGACATCATGACAATTCCAGACTTGAAGTGACAGAAAAAATACTCTATTCTACTAAATAGCAAACACTGATAGAATTTGCCAACAAAGTGAAACTAACAAACTTCCAGAGATACCTAACTACAAGAAACTACAATTAATACCAATAGACTACTTCTAAGCCTCATGCCCTATTAGACCTGGCTTGCGAGAACCACAGAGGAAGGTGGAGGAGCATCAAGCAGAAACAGGGGAATCAAGTAGAACCAGTATTGTACCCCAGGGTCGATATTGCTTCCAGTTTGTTCAACATCTTCATTAATGATATGAGTGATGGATGATGGGGCAGTGTGTAGCCTCAGCAAGTTTGCTGATGGTACAAAAAAAAAACAAAAAAACAACCAAAAAAAAAAAACAAACCACAGAAAAAATCAAAGAGCAGCTGATACTGAAGAAGAGGGTGATGCTGCTGTTTAAAGGAATCTCTCAGGCTGGAGAAATGGGCTGATGGGAATCTCATGCAGTTCAGGTAAGGGAAATGTAAAGTCCTGCACCTAGTGAGGCACAAGTCCCTGCACCTGTATATGCAGGAGGTCCACTCAGCTGGAAAACAGCTTTGCAGAAAGGGACCTTATGGTCCTGGTGAAAACCATGTTGAAAACCCACAATATGCCCTTGTAGCAAAAAGCCAAAGAGTATCCTGGGCTGCATTAGGAAAGCGTTTGCCAGCAGGTTGAGGCAGGTGATCCCTTCCCTCTGCTATCACTAGTCAGGCCGCAGCTCAGGTGTTTTGTCCACTTCTGGGCTCCTCAGTACAAGAGAGACTTGGACATACCGGAGAGAGTCCAGTGAAGGCCAACAAAGAAATTAAGGGACTAATTAAGGGATTTATTAAAGAATTGGGGCATCTGTCATATGACAAAAGCCTGAGAGAGCCGAGACTGTTTAGCCTAGAATAGAGAAGGGGGCTTCTTCTCACTGTGTATAAATATCTGAAGGGAAGCTCTAAAGAAAATGGAACCAAGCTTTTTGGTGGTGTGCAGTGACAGGACAAGAGGCAACAGGCACAAACTGAAACACAGGAGGTCAGGAGGTTCCCTCTATTAAGCTAAATAATAATAAAAGGCTTGAAATTAAGTAACCAACAATCAGTTGAAAATTTCTTTTATTACAGGATAATGCTATCTAGGCAAGTAGTTGACACTGCAACTGCAAATACATTACTCAGCTCAGGATGAGAACTGGTCTTTGATGGTTACTTTCACCTCCAGAAACAAAGCCCTCCAAGGTAAGTTATAAGCATGTTTTAGCAGAGCATAAAACTCTACATGATAATTAACAAAAACTATCTATTCTACAAGTAGGTAATACTGACACGCAGGACAAAAGGAGCAAAGCTTAATGCAGGCCAAAATGTTATTAATTTTATTCAGCAGGGAATGACCAACAATAGCTTGTACAGTACAAAATTCCTTCCATAATGATTTCCACCTGCTGGAGGGCTGCCATTCATTCTGCATATCCCTGCAGCTGCTTTCCCATCTGCTGCTGGAAGCCCATTGGTCTCTCTTCAGATAAGACCTGAGGTCTGGACATAAAAGATTTCGTTGCTCTAAGCAAACAAAATCTTTTCCCAATTTCCAGTCGTAGAGAATAAAAGCTGCTATGTCTAGAATCATTTGTGGATTGCTACCATAGCACAGTCTAGGCATTGGCTTAGTCAGCTTAAAGTCAGGTCTCAGAGAGAACCCAGCTGGCAAAGCAAGATTTTTATTGTTCATCCATCACACTGGCAGGCCACGTGCTTGATCACCACATAAATGACACTTGCTCATTTTCAGGTCTTTGGTAAGAAGGATCCTGGGTTTAGTACACAGAGAGCCCATCCACCCTATCACAGCTCTCTTGTTGGAGGGATTGCATTTTCTACAGGAAACATATGAGCATCATCATAGGACCTTTAGATTTTTTTTGTTTTGTTTTGTTATTTGATTTAACACAGCTTAACAGATATACCAGAAACAAAACATCAATGGCTTCTGTTGATACTTGGAATTAGCCCACATTTAGTCTCTCACACATAACCAAATGCAACATTTTCAGCAAGGATTCACACGAGATATATACCACTAATCCGCTAGAGACCTCCAAATTAAAGATTAAATGGAAATGTAAAAGGTCCTTCCAAAAGACAGGATATTTCTGAGTACTGAGGACAGACATTGTTGAGTTATATGAAAATATTTGCAAAGCAATTACCAAAAAGACTTTCTATAAAACTAAGAGTGGGTATAAAGGGAATTCAGAAAAATCTTACTCTAAGGCATCATTTTGAATTTTCCTGTCTTGCTGTACCACATTTAGTTTGTACAGGATGGAATAGCAGAATGCAGCCTGAAGGCATGAATTTGTTAATTGAAACGTACAATGAAGCATATAATGAAACAAACGAAAAAAACCTTCTTCATTTTTATTGCCACATACTGACCCACTGGTTAGCCAAAATAAAGGCAAATAAGTCACCAAAAGAAGTAAGAGAAAAAAAGGAGGCTTTTCCATCCTCAATAAGAACTAGTGTAAGTAGCACAAACAGCCTGTTTTCAACTGTCTCATAACTGAATTACACTGGGAACAAGATCAGCTCTAAAAACCTTCAAACTTACAGCATCCAATAAGTAGAAAGTTGTATGGCCTGTGATGTGTCTACAAAAACCTTGAAGCTTTGAAATAAAAACCAGAAGTACTACTCTTTCCTGATATGTCCTGGATTGAGAAACTAATGGGTGTGTCTTATTTCTACTTATATCATAAAAGTAAAGATCTTTTTTCAGCAGATTTGAGGTGCACTACATCTCCACCAAAAAGTACAGAAAAGTAACAAAAATTAAGTGCACCTTAAATGGATTAAAAATGTAATTAATTTTGCCCAGATTATGCACATTATTAAAGTATTTTGAGATAAGTTAAATTGCTGATATAATTTAAAGTTTAATACATGTCATTTAAAGTCTCAGTCTCATAGGTAAATGGTGCATATAAGAACACACCCCATAATGCTATCTTTTCAAAAGTAAATAGAAGAAATTTTGAGGCAAGTGAACTTATTTCCCTTCTTACATCTGCTATCAGATAAAAATTATTTGGTAAATTATTTCAAATAGTGGCTTAATCAATACATGTGTATAACTGGAAATGGAACTTGATTTCTTTATGTTGCTTCAAATACGTCTCAAGATGTATCCTATCCTGAAATGAAGTCTGGAATTAACTCTGTACTCAGAGGCCTTCATTTTCATATGATCTCCCAGAAAAAATTAAAATTCAGAAATAGTTACATTTACGTGACCCTTCTGCCAAAAGCTGCCTGCACATGGACAGACAATTGCAGTACATTTTAACTAAAATTACTTCCCATAAAAGGGGAACATAATTCACCCACTTTCCCCAATTTCCTTTACAACAATATCTTAAAAAGAGGAAAGAAACTGTATGTTATAAAGTCATTACATACACAGAAAGCAGAAAATGGAAATCATCTAGATTTCTGTGGGGAATATAAAAACATTTGGAGTGTTTCAGAGCTGCAGCAATTTATGAGGTGATTACCGAAAGCCAACAATAATGCATATGAAATAAAAACCACAATTTCTGACAATTCAGTTACAAACAAATTCAGGCTTAATTGATTTAGCAAGTCTATGCAGAGACAGCCTTAATTGTCTAGAACCAAGATATACTGTGAGGACATTTATGACTTGTTTTGCTTCATTTTTCAGTCTTGTATCTGCAACAACCTACCTATCTTACAGATTTATTTTTTTTCATTGAAAGCTAGAAGAATCTCATATTATTTGTATGAAATATCACAGTAACTTATAGCACAAATAACATGATATTAAGCCAAATGAAAGGAATTCATTCTCTGCTATTATATAGCATTCCTTCTACCAAGCTGCATCTCTGATCATTTTAACAATAATTTTTCATTTGGTTTCCCAGAGAGACTAAGAATAAGCAGACACAATACAACCAATTGTCACCTGCACTCCAACAGGCTAATTTTAACTTAATTTGCTTCATGTAAAATGTTCAAACTCAACCGCCTTACGAAGAAATCAGGAAAAAAAGGAACTGAATATGTCAGAAACTAACTGGTTCTTCACCAGGACAGCACAATCCCAGCAGCCCTCCATCAAGGGCACGGCAGATTCCATTCTTTTTACCATTGTCCACTGGTCAGCCATTAAAGACTGTAATGCTTTGAACACATACTGGTCTGACAAAGAATTAGGAAATGAAACTAGTGGAAAATCAAAGGAATTCATCACCATCCTCAGCAGAATGACAGGTAATATAAACCTTGCAAAACAGATTTGCAAAGCCGAGGATTTAAAATATGTAATCTTCACTACTCACAAGGTAGACTAAGATCTGCCAAAATTGCTGGAGTTTTTACCCTTGTTCTATTATGATTATTTTGTATTATATACATATGCTGGCTGGGCCATTAAACATAAGCTGGAAATTCCAAGATTTCATCTGTATCTGTATCTGTGTAATGTACAGAGAATATGACATACAGCACAGAGGGACAATCAGAATTTTGGAAATATTTATTTCCTGCTTCCATAAGATGGATGAGTCTTTTCTCCTAGAGCTTTGATGGACAGAAATCTGAAAAATTCTGTAAGATTCATATATACCTTAAATAATATACTTCTCTGAATAGAAATTATTTGCACTGTATGACTGAATTTCCCAGCTATTTCTGTTTCTTGAAAGGGGTACACATATGAAAAATAAAATGAAGTTATAATAGGAATAAATCCAATGAGTATTGTGTGCTCCAAGCCTATGAAGTTTTTTAAAATCCCATGAAATGAATTAGTAGACATCATTTTTAACACTGGATTTACACATTCCATCAAACGCGAACAATCATCTCAACCATGTATTCTTTTACCCATATTTTTATGATCTGACTTTGTAGATACACACGTAACTAATGCACTGCCCTGCTTCAAAGACTGAAATTATTCATATTTTAAAATAAATCCTGATGGCACTGGAAACAATAACCACAGATTAATATAATGCACCCTTCAACAGATCCCTTCTAAATACATCAGTAGCTTCACTCTTCAGAACAGAAATACACAGTGAAAAGAAGCATCAAGCCAGAGTAATCAAAAAGAAAACTCAGTCAACTAACAAATAAAAAACAAGAAACAAAATCACAACAATCAAGTTACTAAGGCCTAGTTCCTCCCACTGAAACCAATGCAAATTATGCACATTTTCTTAAAATGCAATCATAGGTGCTTCTAAAAAATTCTAGAATGAGAGCTAGTGTACTATCAAAATATATATGCGAAGCATAATGGCACTTAAAAGGTTTTAAATTATTTTACTCTTCTTAATCAAATTGCCTTCTACCCAGACCTGCAAAAAACACATCAACACCTTGACAAATGCTATTTACTAAACATTTCTATTGCATTTCATGATTGGAAGATACAATACCTCTGTCTGAAGTATGGCAGCTCTCTGTTCTTTGGCAGTAAGTGACTCTTTAAGCACTTCGATGTGTTGCTTGCAATCTGAATTCTGATTGCTAAGGGTTTCAAGCTTAGTTTGTAAGGCAAGAAGTTCCGATTCTTTCTTCGAGAGTTCTTGTTTCAGTTGGTCAATCTGTAATGAAGAAGAAGAAAAAAGAGGTTAGATCATTTCTAATTCACAGTTGCACTTGAAATCTGAAAGCTGGGATCAACCATGATATGACAACTCAGACACCTGCAAATTCCAGAACACAATTAAGATTTGGACTTTTTTACACTCGCAACTTCGATTTAGTTTCTTGTAATTTAACACACCGTGTCCTAAGAATGATCGCCCTGCTGTTGCAGAAGTTAAAAAGATACTCTTAAAGATTATACATGATGATTTGGCCTATAAATTCACCGTGGACCTCACTTACGTTCAAAGGAATTTATCCTGTGTGAGGCAAGTCTGGCAGGACAGCAAGAATTCACAGGAAAAAAAGCGTTCATAAAAGTATAAATTCAATCCAATAGCCTATTCCTTCCAACAGCATGATTCTTGTGACTTATCGTTCGCCAGAGTGAATCAAGGTATTTTAGGAGCCCGATAAGGAAAAGCAGGCATCTTCGTAAAGAGAGGAAAACAGAGAAGTGCAATTTTAACATTACTCTTCTTGCAAATGTGTTGCTGAACACCATCTCCTCCTCTTTTTTCTTCCCTGGCAGTTCATATGGAAATCTCAGGTACTAGGAAAGCCAAGCCAAAGAGATTAACTTAAGAGAAGTCTGGGGAAAATGTAAAAAATTCCACAGAGTGAAAGGTCTGTGAGATTGTAAAAGCATATCCTAGAGGAAACAGCAGAAACCCAGTCACTAACAAGGAGCTTCTGAATTTAAGTGACTTGAAGGTTCATCAGTAAATATCATGGAATTGTGATTATTCTTCCCTTTCCACAATGATAAATGGGAGGCGTGGCCACAGAACATAAAAGTGTAGTGTATTTAAAGTATATGAATCTGAACAAAGCACTGGACAATACACTGAATGATGCTAAAGGGTAGGAAATTAGGTGACACGTAACTACTCTTCTTGAAGTCCTGTGAAATAATACCGGTCACTAGATGAGTTCAGATACATCATCTCATGAGAATTATTTCATTAAAACATCTCAGTGCATCTCAGAGAAATCACACTTCCTCTATATTTGAAAAGTTTTCTTGATGACTGTAAGGCCTAGAAATTTTTCTTTAAAACTCAAATTTCAGTTCTGCAACAACTAGAGAATTGCTAGAAGAGCTCCTTCCATTCTCTCCCAGCATTTGCATTCCAACACACATTTGGGATACAAAAAATTTAAAAGGGTGAGTTGGAAGGTGATTCAAAAATCCCCAGGAAAAAAAGAATACGGAACCACAGCCTGATCCTACTCAGCCACATCCTAAAGACCAACACAATAAAATATTTCACAGATTCAATATTGTGTGGTACAGTCACTGGAAACATTCATTGCTGATCAAAATATTTCTATGTTTGATTTACATTGAAAGTGTATCCTATCCTTAAAAAATTATATTAAAAAAATATTTCTTCCAGCTCTAGTCCATATGTGTGTCTTAATATATTTATTTTTTATTTCTCTTTATAAATCTCAATATCTCTGTCTAGCTGGTAAAGGTACTTGGCTAGCCACCTCTGAGCTACTGTATAAAATCAAGAATCTACACTGGCACTAAAAGCAATCACCTTCAGAGTCTGAAAATACCAAAATAAGAATAGAAGCATACAAAAAACAGATGTCAAGAAAATGTAAAGAGTGCAGTTAAGAAACTGCTAGAGAAAACTTTCTCTTGAAAGCAAATGACCTTCCTCCATCCCTTGCCAGAATATGTAAGCAAGTGTAGCAACTGAGACAAAAATGTATACAAAATGAACAATGGGAAAATCTGCCTACAAGTTATAAAGACAAAATGTAAATCTGCAGCCAATATGAATTACATCACATGCTTTATATGAGACCCATGTGAACATCACAGATGCTTAATCTCTCCTAGAAACTCTTCCCACTTTTTTCCATGACACAACCCACATCCTGAGAAATAATCAACAAACACAAAAAAAAGAGCTTCATTTTCATTGCAGGTATGTTCTTTGTGTTTTAGAAACAGAATCTGTTTAGTATAAAGTTCTGGCTACGAGGTCTACAAATTGCAAGGAGTTTTAAAATGTGTCAGAACTCTCAGATAAAAAAATCTTATTAAAAGAAAAAAAAAATCACAACAACAAAAATGGTTTGAATAATTATGCTTTTTGACGGTGTTTTATTAAAATAAAGTATAATGCTGAAAATGTACTAAAACAATTTTAAAACAAATTAAATATCAAAAATACCAAACGCATAAAAAGAAACCACGTATCTTTTTAAAAGACATTTTTAGACCTGGGTATATTGGCTTATTTAAAGTTCTACATTATCTATTAGTGTACTAAAAAAAAAAAATTAAACAGGGCATGACATAAATTTCTGTGTCTAGCAGACATGCAAACATTTTCACTTTGCTGAACTTCAAGTGGTATGGAAAAACAACTGTCATGATTCAAGAGATCTCCTGATTTCAGCACAAAAAACAAGGCAAAAATGGTTTTGTACTTTATAAAGACTACAGTGAAGGTAATCTACAAGCCTAGGTGTAAGAGCTGTAGCATCTGAAGAACTCCAAAGTTTGTCCTCTGATTCCAACCTTCCCACTATGTTTCATATGTGCAGTTTGCCCGTCACCACTTTTTCAACATTGCCCAACATGATCTTGCCTCACCTCTTTTCCTGAAACCTTAGTTCCTTTGTCTTCCTTCACAGTTTATGATTCTCTGACACCTCCCATAATTTCAGTTCGTTAGACACTAGCATTTCCAGAAAACCATTATCCTTTTTCTTACTTTATTATTTTTACACACCAAAATCTTACATTACATTATAGAGTAACTGGGAAATGAAAATAAAACAATCAGAGCTTTTGCCCTGAATATTCCATATTAAAATTAAGGGGCTCATTAAGTAAATAATACCATTAAATGAAAATATGCTGATTTATGCATCATATGGATCTGGTCTTATGTCACAAATAACAACTGCTTTTCAAAGTGAAAGACTTAAGCAAAGGAAAAACAGTAGCAATGCAAATGAAGCGAAGTGGCTGCATATAGTAGACTCATAGAGGTCTATTTTTAAAGTGTTTAGCACATTTCCACATCTATCCACACAAAAAATGCTGTAGTTCTTTTCCTGTATATTTATTCTACAAGATGACCTGATTCTACAAGAACATGCTTCCTTCACACAGTGTGAAAGGTTCTTACAGATAGATATTAGAGTGCTTTGTTGCAGCCTACTCAATTCTTAAAGCTCATTTTAACAGTAATTTGATGAAGTAATACTGAGCTGTCACTACATTTTCATACTCATTCCTGTCAATAACATGAGAGCTCTAATGCTGAAACAACTACTTATATTCCACAGTATAAATTCACACCTGAAAAAAAATATTCTGTCTCCAGCAAAAGGATGAACCCTAGTAAAAGAAGTCTTGCACAGCAGAAATTATTTTTCTAAATGCATATCATCCTATATGTTTTCTTCATATCCTTAATGAAGATATTTGAAGCTTCATATCCCTTAGCCATGAAAATCTTAAAACTTGTTTTGACAACTTCTGGGTTGTGCAAGTGATGGCAATTTTTCTCCCTTGAAAAAAAAAAAAAAAAAGCAAGAGGAGTCCTCATTAAGGGGGGGGAGGGGAATCTAAGCAAGTTTTCTTTCTCATTTCTACAACTTCTATTTAACTGCAAATCAAAATTAAGCCTATATATTTGAAAGGAGTGACTATTACTAAGAACTATTTTAAAAAGGAACACTTCCCAACATTCTCTGCCACTCACGTACAATAAATAATAATATTGGCCTCTATTTAACACCTTCCCATTTATTTAAATAAATAATACATTTTAAACAAGTTATATTTCAACAATAAATGTGAAGTATTAAAAGTTACAAGAGTTTAAGTAGCTACAATTGTTAACTGTGAGAAGAGTTTTGTTCTGCTCTTTAGCATCAATCAAGATTTCTGTTAATCAGAATTTCTCATCAATCTCAGGTTCAACACATCAGGTATAATAAGATCTGTTTGCTGACAACTACACAAATACTTTTCTGCCTTTTCTACCTTGAAATGTTCTCAGATGAATAATAAAAATAATATCTTCTTCTGCAAATCTCAATTTTAAGTGGAAGAAAAGGACTGGTAAGAGGAAGCAGACATTTTCATCAGAATGCCACATTTATCAAAGATCAGAAGATCGTGACAGAACAAGGTATGTTTAATAGTCTTCTCATTCGTCTGCTTTCTGTGCCACAGAAATATACTGAAGCTTTACCCCTCAAAAACATCAGAAAATTCTTAACAAAATACTAAGCTTTGTACATTATGTTTGTATCAAGAGATCTGCTGTGATCTACTAGGAGTTTTGCTGTAAATTACTGAAATGCAATTGCTTTGAAATTAGCAACGTTTAAATAGGCAAAATAGTTTTTCTGATGAGAATGCTCCTTGGGAACTTTAGCTATCAGTAAATTAAGAGCTTTTTTTCAACAGAATAAATATATACTTTGAAATTTCTTAGTTTTTATTTTTAATAAATCTAGATTAATTCCACCTAGGCACTAACACCTCAATTTTTTTGTAGCACAAACCTCCCCAAGAAAATAAAATTATGCCCCAATGTCCCAAGATACCAGTATTTCCTGTGATGTAGTTTACAAGATACTACAGTCTCCAAACCGGGGGCCAGTGACAGCTCTTCTAAGATGGAAAATCTTCACTAACCAATACTACCCAGGGATGAATTTTCTTACTCCTATACTCACTGGAATTCAAAGTCAATTCATCTTGTCAAGAAGATAACGAAGATCTAATTTACACAAGAAAACTGAAAATCAAAGAACACAGATTCTTCAGAAGGTGCTCACACCTCTGCCTGTAGACAAGCTCCATACTTTTTCTGAATCTTAGCTTGCCCAACTCTGAAAGAGTGGTAATGGTGTTTGTGTACCTGATACTGCAAACTTTGCATTTAAACATCAACATTGCTAAGTAGTTTTATCAACAGACAATAGTAGGTAGAGAACTACACTTTAAGCCAGTTAACTCCTACTTTTTTTGTTTACGTGGCCTCTGAAGAGCTAATCATACCGGCTCCTCCTCAAGCAGCTTTTTAAGAGCTGAAAGTACACATTCAGAAAAAGTGAATCAATCCATCTGAGTTCCCTAGAATTTTACCTGCGCAATATCCACATACACAAAACCCCTAAATATTAAATAGAATAAGAACTCAAACACAAAATCTAGGATGGAATGACTTTTATTTCATAATAATCATGACTACTGAAGCTGTTTGCCTAGATTTTATTCTGGTATTATAAATTTTTAAAATCACTGCAAGAGACAAGACGGCTGGTTTTCCTCTTCAGTCCCCAGCTGGGACAACAATTTGGACATTAAGTTTACTTCTGATAAACAAGCAATACTATTTTGTGAGCCTGACACCAGAAAATATGTTACATCACTACACACTTACTATCTGCTTGTGATCAACTCATAATTATGTACAATAATTCAAAATTCCTCTGTAGGAATAAAGTCATCACATTACAAATCTTTAAAATAGTAGAAGATTACAACTGATTTACAACTGACACCTGGAACAGCAGTACTGTAAAACTACAGACTAGAAAAAAATGCACAGTTACAGTTGTGCCAAAATGATGCAAGTCAAAACTGTGAACTAATTCAAAAAGCCAACATTAGAACACCATACACAGGGAAGGGAAAAGAGGACACGGGATAGATTCAGGATAGCCTCAGCAGAAATGGTAAAATAGCCTTTTCCTTACTTCTTAGTAAGTCAAAACATAAACACGTTTTTATTCATCCAAAACGCTTCACTCCTCCCTAGTTACCGAGTATTACATAGCTGAGATTTACCAAAAGAAGACAAGCTCATTTTGAAAACATTCAAGTTAAAACTCTTGTTTCCATTATTTAAACAGCATTGAACTATTTTATTAATAGACATTACCTTATTCTTCATGAACTTTGAGTGACTCTTGTAAACTTCTATTTGTTTGATTTCTTCTTCTCGGTCCTCTGTATTCAGAACTCCATTTGTCTTTAACATCTGTATTTCATCTTCTAGATCTCTTATATTGCGCTCAAGTGAAGCTATTTTTGTATCCTAAGTTATAAAAAGAGATATTATTGAAAATGATACAAAATGTATATTAAAGCATAACAGAAGTTTATCTGTACTTCAGGGATATCAAATAATAAGGTACAAATAGAGATTGCACTTAGTACCATAAATCAAAAGTAATTCTATTGATTGTGGCTTAATGAAATGCAGAATTTAGACCTCCTTCACCACCAGAAAAAAAAAGCATGCAATGCCAAGTTCTGTTGCGCAGTCTGGTGGGAATACATTTTGGTCAAAATTCTGTCTTTATTCCTACACAGCAAGGGAGGAAGGGAGAATGGAAGATGCCCTAGTTCCCATGTGTACATGAAACATACTTTCTTTGGTTTGCTAACCATCTAGGCCCGGCTGCTCTTCCAAGCTCTTAAACACAAAGTTTAGCCTATGGAGACAGTTGATCACTGCAGGATGACAGCCTACTTCATTATGTGACTCAACCTGAGGCTGAGTTTCCCTATTCCATAGAGTTCTGCCTGCTGTCAAAAGGAAAAGTTGTCTCCTCATATACTTTTCCTCCACTAAATCAGCCACATCACTAAGAAGGTATCTAGCACTTTTTATTATGAGTCCCAAAATAAAACCAACCACAACCATTAAAAACTTTCCACATCACAGCCATGGCTGCCATGCGTGCCAGCATAGCACTGAAAACATCCAGTGATTTTTTTTGTAGTTGCCAGCCATTTGGAAATTGACTGTACCTCTTCAGTGAGAGTTAGAAAGATTGAAAAAAGTGATTATGCAAAACTTCTCACATCATTTTCTGTTTAAAAGATTGAAAATCACTCATTAAGCAGTTTGCTATAGGCTTTGTTTGCAGATATTTATTAAGAAATTGAAAACATTGTCATTCGCATGGTCAGGCAATCAGTTGGCGAATGTGAAGGAGCAACCACCTATCAAAAATAAGAAATATGGGTGAAGTTCCTGTACCACTGAGATACAACATTTGGAGGGAAAAAAATACAAATTGAATTGATCTTTTAACTAGGACAAGCTAAGTTTGAATGGCTCTGCTTAACTACAACTTAGTTTCATATTCTTTTTTCAAAATTGCTTTCATTTTCCTGATTTCTAAAAGTATACTAGTGCTTTCTTCAGTTTGCCTAAAAGCAAGGAAAAGCAGAGCTGCTGTAGTATCTTCTTTTGTAATACAGCCAGGCAAATTTAGCAATTGAAGACACAGGACAGTTTGGATGAAGTTCCAAAACAACATCTGAATTTTTGGTACTAAAGCAAAAATGAAGCTCAGATACTTTTTGAGATTTAGCAACCACTGTTACAAATCTATATGGAATCAAAGCTACATAAGAATTAACTATATCATTTGTATGTCACACTGTCATTCCTCTAACATTTTAGCTTTTATCTTTATAGACAATACTAAGTCCCAGACTAAGAAAAATTTCCTTTTATTATTTTCTTATTTCTTACATTAGTTAAATTACTAGAGATTTTTGAATGGGAAAGATTTTAAGTATTTAGTTTGCAGCACAAAAAGCTGTTCACAAACAAGTGAAAACATTCAGTCTGAAATCCTGGAGGTCTTCCAAGACCTGACAGGAAAAGAATTCATAATATGAAATTAAAGTTTGTATTTTCCCTACAATTTTCACTCCCAGAGAAATTCTACTTAAAAAGTAAAAAGTTAACATGATTTAATTTACAGTAACTGTGGTCCTTTGAGACTTTTCTCTCAGGAGCTGATGTACTTTCACCAAAAATGCTGGAGTGGATACAGATGCTTTTAACTAGACTAGATGAGCAGAATACCCTGAATACCCTTTATGTCTTCAACTTGATGATCTCTAGGGTCCCTTCCAACTCTAACCACTCTATGATGATTCTATGATTCTAAGTTAATAAAGAACACTTATTTTCAGCCAATCCTATTTCTGTGTGAGACAACACATCTCAAAGAATGGTACTTACTGTAATTAATAATACTACATCTTTGTAATCTAAATAAAAACATATTTACCCAGACCTTTTCCATTATTAGTCAGTCAAACCAGCAATTGACACTGTAGGAGCTGTATGAAAGGATTCTATCAATGTGGTGTGAAATAGTCCCACAAAAATTACCTTTAGAACTTCACAGCTTCTCTGCAAAATAATGTCACATGAACACACTCAATGAACCACAAAGACCTTTACCCTGTATCTCCATTAATCAAAGTATTTAGGATACAGATACAGCTTGCCTAGAAAAGTAAGCTGTCACACAATAGTTCATTTGATAATTTGTAGCACAGATTGACCTAATTAGAAGGTCTGCATAGAAATAATCTATCCATGCTGTCTTCATAAAGTCAGAGCAATTGATCTTATGTTCAAATTAATCTGAACTATGTAAGAAACAAGTTTTTCCCTTAGTCTTCAGTGACAAGGTCTCTCAGGCCTCCGTGCTAATGAAAGCATTCAAGCAAGAGGACTATCAACAGTAAGGACTTAGTGGGGGCTTACTTGTGAGAATTCAACTCACACAAATCCAAGGGATTTAACAGGCTACACCCAAGAGTGTTGAGAGAACTGGTTGATGTCCATGAAGTCCACACTCTAGCATCTTTAAAAAATCATGGAACATGGGGGAGATCTCTGACAACTAGAGGAAGGCAAATGTGGCACTTGTCATTAAGAAGAGACCAACAGAACAAATCAGGGAACTACAAGCTCAACAGCTTCACTTTATACCCTGGGAAAATTATGAAGTCTTCTTGGACAACATTTTTGATCACATGAAGGAGAAGGCAACTGGGAACTAGTCCCGCTAGTCAGTGAGGATTTACCAACAGTAAATCAGGCCTGACCATCCAATTGCCTTCAGTGATAAAATGATTAGATTTTTGGATGAAGAAAGAACAGTGGTGGCATTTAGCTCAACTTTAATGAGGTTTTGGACACTGTCTCCCATATTTTTGTATCCAACTTAAGGCATTATGGTCTGGATGGTTAGCCAACTAGCAAGGTAAACACTAGTTCTATAATCAGGCTTAGAGGTAGTAGTTAATAGATTGTACTCTACCTGGAAGCCAATAACAAAAGTATCATAGTGTCAACGCTGGGACCTGTCCTGTTTAATATCTTCATCCAAGGTCTGAAAGACGGGAGAAGAGTGCTCGCTCATAAAGCCTGTAGGTTACACCAAGCTGGGAGACCAGTCAATATGCTCAAGAGTAGGGCTGCGATCCAAAGGGAGCTGGACAGGCTGGCTGAATGGGCAGACAAGAACCTTAAGGAAATCTGACAAAAGACTAAAGCAAAGTCCTGCACCTGGCAGGGAAGAACCCCTTACAGCCATACCAGGTGGGGACTAACTTCCTGGGGAGCAGCTCTGCTGAGAAAGACTTGAGGATCTTGGTGTACAGCAAGATTAGCAGAAGCCAGTGCTGTAACTTGGCAGCAAAGTGGCAAACAGCACCCTAGGCCGTATTCACATGCACACAGCCAGTTAGTAGATTAAGGGCAGAGACCATTGCCTTCCACCTAGCATTCATCAGACTTTGTCTAGAGTACTGTACACTGTTTTAAGCCCCACAGTACAAGACAGACTTGATGACCTTGAATGAGTTCAGTAGGGGACCACCAAGAGGGCTGGTGTACTTGCCCTCTAAGAAGAGGCAGAGGAAAGTAGGTTTGTTCAGCCTAGAGAAGAGAAGGCTTCAAGTGGAACCTAAAAGTAGCCTTGCAATACCTACAAGTGTTACATTTTGAGTACAAGCATTAGAAATGGTTGCCCGTCTTTGGAGGTTTTTCAAGATTTGACAGAGCAAATCCCTGACTGTTATCTCTCCATTTGGGCTTTGCAATCATGAGACACAATATACTGCAGGCAAATATTAATTCCAACGGGATAGAAAGAACATTCTTTCTCTGTCATTACTGCCACAGTAATTGTAGTACAATGATCTTAAGCCTGAATGTCTGATGCCACTGAAATATATTCCACGTTTCACTAGTAAACTGTACTAAGATTTTTAACACCCTTAATAATTAATGACAAATGCTTTTGCAATATAAGTAATTGTAGAAGCAGATGTATGTCTTCCCCAAAGCCAGGACTCACTTCAGTACTTCTTTCTTGGCTTTTCTGTTCTGCAAATAGCCAGCTGCATTCTTGATAACCAACATAATGCGAGAAGCTAAACTTTTATGTCTTTATAAGATCTAATTATTTTTTATGTGTAAACAAATTTTCAAACTCTGTAACACTGAAAACATCAGACTATGACTCTAGCAAGCAGTAGAACATGAAAATAAATTCATTCAATAGTTGAAAATTAGCATCAGAAGAAAAGCACATTTCTTCTGTGAAAGATAATGCCCTCATTAAGCATTTTCATTCAATCACACAATCAAAACCACAGTAAATTAATTCTAACACTATACTGATATAGGTACATATATGCCAGTTCAACCATACAAAGAGAATGGCTTTAAAATGAACAGAAGGATAAGCACTTGCTTGCAGTCATACAAAGTGACCAGGAAATTTTTGTGTGAACCAGAAAACTGATAAATACAGAGTCAGGTCCCTTACATATACTTCAAATGTCCAGAATACAACCTTTTGCTTAAAAAAAAAAAAAAATCCCCTCAAAAAAAACCAGAAATCAGTCATGATTTGATGGGGGAAATGGGGGAAGAAACAAAAAAAAATAGACTTGTAAAATTTTGCCTACTGCTAACATTGTGAAAGTGGGAAAAATACATCTAGCCTACTGCTGAATGCAGGTTCACTCACTTGCACCACACTGTGATATACCTGTTTTCACCAGCAGACATGTTTCTGGATTGTGCAGCTATGCAAACACACTCTGGTTCCTGTCTGAAGAGTTTTTCAGTGTGTTTTAATCCAGACAAGAGCTCAGTGATGTAAAAGGATGTAGAACTCATCAATAAGAAATCTTGAGACAAAGGAATTTAAAATAGAATTATAAAAGAGCTATCTTCCATGTCAGCAAACATACTTGCATGTATATAGGCAAAGAATGTACTTTGAAGGGGAATACCAAAGCCTTTCAAGCATCTTACAAGTTTCCAAATTAACTGCATCCCCTTTCAGAAAAGGAGCTCCACCAAAAAAAGAGAAAAAAGTACCAGAATGCAAAAGCAATAAGAACAAAACCCAAAAAAAAACCTACCCACACATTCTTGGAATGTTAAACTTGCTGTGTCTTATCTTTTACCCCACTCTCTGTTTCTTGTCTGGAAAACATCTGATACTGAAAATGCTGATGGTAATCTTAATCAGCAGTCCATATTTTCCTTTCTTGAAAGGTATTTTCAAAGAGAAAGAGTATTTCACCAAAAATCAATTAAAAACTACAAAAAGCTAACTAGGGAAGCAACTTTAAAAAAATAAAATAAAATAAAATAAAATAAAATAAAATAAAATAAATAGAATCCCATCACAGCCCCTCCCCCCCATTCTGGAAGACTTCCAGCTGGCTTTTAGGTTATATGCCTGTATTTAATATAATTATGGAGTTGGGTTTTTTTAATATCAACTTTTGAAGTTACAGGTAAAATGCAACTTAAATTACTTAGTATGATAGTCTAATATTATTAACATGATAGATTTCCAATAGCAAAATACTAAAAAATTGCATTAATAGTTGTCCATGGAATCAGCATTACTCTTATCATAGAACAAAGGCTGCATGAATGATCATAAAACCCTAGTAATTTTTCTATTTAATGACTAGTCCTCCACATGACAGAAAATAAACATTTTTAAGATATTAACCATTTTGTTCACAAACATTTTTCCATCAACTTTTTTTTAAAAAAGAAGAAAGTAAAATAAAATGTTGAGATGGAATGAAAATAAGAAAGGGGAAGAATTCTCATTAAATCTTCTATACTGGAGAAACCGCATAAAAAGAAATATACTGAAAGCAAAGCGAAAAAAAAGAATTTTGAAGGTATCAAGGCTTATGCACATCAATAAATTACTGTAGCTTCTTGTATTTGCATTTTACACGTTTGCAAATATAACATGGCAGAAAT
>VXBW01002926.1:1470974-1494820 GCA_013400375.1 Thinocorus orbignyianus
GCCTTTCAAGCATCTTACAAGTTTCCAAATTAACTGCATCCCCTTTCAGAAAAGGAGCTCCACCAAAAAAAGAGAAAAAAGTACCAGAATGCAAAAGCAATAAGAACAAAACCCAAAAAAAAACCTACCCACACATTCTTGGAATGTTAAACTTGCTGTGTCTTATCTTTTACCCCACTCTCTGTTTCTTGTCTGGAAAACATCTGATACTGAAAATGCTGATGGTAATCTTAATCAGCAGTCCATATTTTCCTTTCTTGAAAGGTATTTTCAAAGAGAAAGAGTATTTCACCAAAAATCAATTAAAAACTACAAAAAGCTAACTAGGGAAGCAACTTTAAAAAAATAAAATAAAATAAAATAAAATAAAATAAAATAAAATAAAATAAATAGAATCCCACCACAGCCCCTCCCCCCCATTCTGGAAGACTTCCAGCTGGCTTTTAGGTTATATGCCTGTATTTAATATAATTATGGAGTTGGGTTTTTTTAATATCAACTTTTGAAGTTACAGGTAAAATGCAACTTAAATTACTTAGTATGATAGTCTAATATTATTAACATGATAGATTTCCAATAGCAAAATACTAAAAAATTGCATTAATAGTTGTCCATGGAATCAGCATTACTCTTATCATAGAACAAAGGCTGCATGAATGATCATAAAACCCTAGTAATTTTTCTATTTAATGACTAGTCCTCCACATGACAGAAAATAAACATTTTTAAGATATTAACCATTTTGTTCACAAACATTTTTCCATCAACTTTTTTTTAAAAAAGAAGAAAGTAAAATAAAATGTTGAGATGGAATGAAAATAAGAAAGGGGAAGAATTCTCATTAAATCTTCTATACTGGAGAAACCGCATAAAAAGAAATATACTGAAAGCAAAGCGAAAAAAAAGAATTTTGAAGGTATCAAGGCTTATGCACATCAATAAATTACTGTAGCTTCTTGTATTTGCATTTTACACGTTTGCAAATATAACATGGCAGAAATCATATATAGCGCAGCCTGCTACACTTTTTAGAAAGTTTATACATCACAAAATAGCATTTAAGCTTTTTAAGAAATATCTAACATAACTTTCTGGAAGCATTTTCCGTACTTCTACTTTATCACAACAAGTTTGAACTCTCTAAGAAAAAGTTCCTTTTTACTCACTATCTGCATACTGTGATTACAGCTATTTAAGACTAAGATTTACTCTCTCTAGAAAAGTTGTCACTGTCAGTTTTGTATTAACTTTTTCTATGAACAGGACCCAGTAATTTCACAAAGACTAAAATCTCTTTCAGAATAATTCTACAAAACTGTTAGTGACAAGACAGAAGAGAAGCCAGACCCACTTCATTCACAGACTGTTCAAGGAGCCAAGAGTACTATTCCCTTATATATTAGCAATACAGGACTGATCAATCTGCCAGTACACCAGACAGGCATATTTCAGGTTTGCCCAGAAAACCTGAAAGTTTTCCTGCCTGGGCAACTCCTAGAACGTGAGGAATCTTCTAAGTCAAATATAATACAGAAAGTCTGGAGCTCACAGGGGGTATTGTCATAAGGGAGTTGACTTACAGGATGGATAGAAAGTCAGATAGCTTTGCTTTCACTAAAAGTTTTGACAGAATAGGCACATTCCCATAAAATCTTCTGATTCAGCTGAATCAGCATTTTCCCACAAAAAACTTCAACTGGAAAACTTTCAACCAGCTCTTGTTGTGGCACAGGGTCTGGCAATCTTTCAGAAACTGAAATAGGAACAGATGCAGTATTTCCTTCAAACCTCTAAGATTTATCCACATTAGCAGCATTCTAAAAAACTACGTGGGTCTGTGTTGAATCACAAAGATTCTTTTGCACTAATATTAAGGAAGCAGCTTAGTATTAACTGGTACTAATAAATGTTGCAGACATTCTGTGAGAGGTTAGAGCTAGGATCTAGGAGAAATCTAACTCTTTCAGAAACTGAAAAAAGTATTATGTGTTCACTAGATGATGAAAATAATATTCCACAATGGAGAGTAATTCTACAAATGAGTTTCCACCATGAGGGCAAAACATTTGCAGAAAGTACAGTTTTCCAGTCTGTCATATGTGAAATGAAAATTAATGTAATGCTACTCTTCGTTATTTCAAATATCTGATAAATTTTAACTTTGTGTGAAAACACTTGCTTGTAGGTCATTCAGAAAGCAGTAAGAGGCAAGTATTTTAAACTTCACATTTAATAAAAATTGCATTTAAATGCAAATATGCATGCATGCTATCAACAGACCATATACGACCACACTTAAAATATGCTTTCTTTTTTCAACTTTGTTAATTTAATACAGAGAATATTCAGGTTTCTTCTTGAAGACAAGAGAAAGTCAAAGTTCATGCAATCTTAAGAGTACAATAAGAGCATGTTGCACTGCAAACACATGTACACACTTTTCTAGAACCAAACCCATACCTGAAATATTACAGCTGGATCAATAAATAAAGATGGCTCTTTCTGTAAGTAAGGCAAACCACAAATATTTTCACTTACTTTACAGCTTACCACTTAAAAATACTTTTAATTCTTGTTGCTAGACTACATATATTTCAGGATGGTCAATACCCTACATTTAGGATGAATTTTATGTCATATCTGTAGACAATTCTTTCTCAATTCTCTCTCTCAAGCAGGATCACTGGTTTAAGTCCAAAATTGTCTGCACAAGATCATAGAATTGTATGATAGTTTGGGTTAAAGGCGACATCTAAAGAGCATCTAGTCCAAAACCTTGCCATGGGCAGGGACATCTCACTAGACCAAGTTGCTCAAAGACTGCTCCAACTTGATGTTGAACACTCCCAAGGATGGGGCACCCACAGCTTCTCTGAGAATCTCCTTCCAGTGTCTCACCATCTTCATCATAAAAAATGTCTTCCCTATGTCCAATCTAAACCTACCCTTCTTTAAGTTTAAGTCCTATCACTACAGGTCCTCATAAGAAACCTTTCTCAATCTTTCTTTTAAGCCCCCTTTATAAATAAGTTGGATATTCTCTGCCTTGTCTATTCTATTTTGCCCACTCTGCTGGTTCCATAGAAGCGATGCACTGAAACATCTCAGAGAAGAATTTGGGGGAGATAAATATGATAAAACAATAAATATAATACAACAAAAAAAATTCTTGAAAGCAAGATCTACAGTGTGATTAAGCAAGTTTCAAAAAAACAGGAGCTTGAAGAAATAGGAGGAATATGTGGGAAAAAGAAGCATCCTGCCCTTCTCCTATCCTGTCACTTAGCTTTCCAGAACAAAGAAGGACTTCTGTAAAAGAAGTTCAGTTGTAGACAAGAGAACAGAGATTAAAGAACAAAGGGGAAAGAATAAGCAAAAGACACAGGATATCTGGCTGGAAGTGAAGTGTCTAAATAGCAACATCAGAAAGTTAGGAAAGAATGGTCTGTATAATCAATGCATCTGAAAAGACAAGTGATATCTGAAAAGTAACAAAGTAACAGAAAAAGGAGTCAAGACAACATTTTTGCCTCTTTTTTTTTTTCTTTTTAAGTGAGTCTAGAGAAGATAGAGACTGGTCAAGGAGATCAGTTATGCAGGAGAGTTAAGCACAAAATACAATTGCTGTAAGAAAATGCAACTATTTGTGAAGTTTTCAGAGAGAACTGAAGAGTGTGACATGGCAGGAAAGGTAGGGCAGAAGAAAAGTTGTTTAGGACCAAAAAAATTACATATGAGATGACAGGTAGGATAAATGGGCATACTTCATTGGACGAAAGGGAAGATTGACTGGGAAAAGGGACAGAGAGCATTCAGTAGTGGCAAGGGACAAAACAAAACCAGAGGAAAGAATAGAGGGATCTATGAAGGAGGGAAAGCTGCCTCCTGGCAGAGCCTGGGGAAGCCACAGAAGGCACTCAAAGAAAAGCTAATGTGGAGAGAGGGTGGGAGGGATTGAGTGCAGTAAAGAGAAATTTATACTGCCTGGAGCCTCTGCATGGGGGAGTGTATGGCCTCAGACTGCCATATTAGAGGGTAATCTTCTCCCTTCTTCTGCCCTCAACACTGGAGGGACATTATTGCTTCAATGCTTGATCATTCAAAACAAATGTTCCACATTTTTTTCAAAACAAATGCTGTCTGGATTAAGACAATTTAAATTTACTTGAAAACATTCCAAAGCTGGAACTTGTAATGAAAACTGCTGTTTAATCATATGGATTTCAACATCTTACATTTGTCCCTTTTTCTTTTCAATATTAGACCTATTTTAGACAGGGCAACCCCAAGGGAGTATGTGTTCATATGAAAAGAAAAAACTCTGTGCCTCCAAGCCAAAAGGCAGCTCCACATCAGAAAGCTCCAGCAACATAGTTACAGCATCACTTGTGACAAATGAAAGCCTCATTACAAAGAACAGATTTTTTTAAAAAGTAGAAGATTGCACCACTCCCAGCTCTTCTGCAAGACAAACAGAAAAGACTTTACTGTCTTCAGGGACAGACACAGTCAGAGTGGCTGCAACTACAGGTGTTGTGTGTGTCATGATGCCCCCCAGTCCTCATTCTTTTCAGAGTTTTGGTACAGGAACTGCAAATTATTCTGCAATATAACCCTTACATTGTTGCTAAGCCACATGGAAGACCATAAATTATTCTAACACGCTATCTCTGTATCCCAAAACTTTTAGATTTATAATTCTTGACATTAATAGAAAGAAACAAGTTTCTCAACCAGTATCCTACTTTCCCATATACTTCGGGTAACAATTTACTGCAAAAGCATACACTTCAGACTCCTTAGAGTTCTGAACCAGAACAAACAGGGAAGGTCCAAGGCAAATACATATCACAAGATGGAACACTGAAATCGAAGAACCTTCTTTGTTATTCGTATAATCCAAGCTAATTATTATCTATTAAAAGGCAGATACCGTAGTTATTAAATCCTGCTGTTGTTGTGTTTCCTACGTATTTACCACAATGTTCAGACATGCTGAACTCATTTGCTCATAACAGAAGTCACTGGCAAAATGAGGCCTTTAATTTGCACTTCCTTTCAAGACTGAAATGAAAGACCATCATTAATGTATTTCAGGCAGCACTGCCAACTCACAAATTATCTCAAGTTTCATGTTATTTTTCTTAAACATGTATACTCCAGACTCATCGAATTTGTGAAAATACTAGTTTTCACATTTTAAATTATTATCTTTTGGTTTTCTTGGGGGGAAAAGCCACAGCACTTTTGTAATATTATATATCAAAACCAGGAAACTATATTCAGGACTAAGACAGGAGTTGTATCACATTTTGTCATATCAGTCTACTGATGCTATGAATATTTTCCTTAGGTTAGATATAAAGTGATGGCCAAATAACCACCAACAGAAGTATTGTTTCTAAAGAACAAGAAGAAAGTCCATTGGCCTTGGACAGTTTGTGTTTGCTTCTGTTTGTCTCTATTCCATCTACTTTGACTCACCTAAAACTTTTTTTGCCCCTGATTCTTTTTAAAAGCAACATTCAGTTATTATCCAGCAATGCTGCATGTGACTTTTTTAATCAAGTCTTATTAAGAAAACAGTCTGGAAGAAAGAAATACTACTTATTCCTAATTTTACAGCAAAATAAGTTGATAAGAAAAAAAAATGCAAAGGAAGCATTTAATATTTTAATAATAAAAGTTATAAATGGTTGTGAGTTAACTCTGGTAGGCAGGTAAGTGTCACACAGCTGCAAATTCACTTCCCCTCAGTGGGATAGGGGAGGGAAACAGAAGGACAGAAGTGAAAAAATTAATCGGTCAAGATAAAACCAATTTAAGAGGTAAATCAAAGCTGTACACACAAGCAAAGCAAATTACAGAATTCATTCATTATTTCCCATCAGCAAGTAGATGCTTAGCTATTTCCAGGAAAGCAGGGCTTCATCATGTATATTTACTTGGGAAGACAATTATCATAATTCTGAATATCCTCCTCTCACTTTATTGTTGAGTCTGACATTCTATCGTACAGAATATCCCTTTGGTCAATTCAGGTCAGCTCTCTCAGCTTCATTCCCTCCCAATCTCTTGTCCACCCCCAAACTACTCGCTGGGCAGGAGCAGAACGAAAAACTAAGAAAGCTTTGACTCCATGTAAGCTTGTTCAGCAACAGCTAAAACATCAGGGTGTTGTCAATACTGGTTTGGTCCCAAATTCAAACATAGCACCATACAGGCTGCTATGAGGAAAATTCAAGCTACAAAAATAACATATGGAAAAACATGCAAAGACCATACCTTCATTTCAATAACTGTTTGAAGAGCCTTCGTCTTTGCTGGCTCAGGCTGAAGTTGAGTTCTTCTATGTAATTCCTGTGGAGGGACACGATAGAAATAAGCCTGACGACTCATCTTTCCATTATTTTAATCACTTGTATGAATTTTTTAGAACAAAATAAAAGCCTGATGATTAGAAGCAGGTAACCACAAATGCTACAGGTGCTTCACTCTATAATCCCTCTAGCACCACTGCAGTACCTATCTTATATTACAGTCAACTCTGACGACACATGCGCTATTTCTCAAACCCAAATCAATAATTAATGTCAACAGTGACAAAGCCAGCAAGTAATTTCTTAGTCCAAATACAATGCTGCTGCTTCTGCCTAAACATCAAAACTGAATTAATTCAGTTATGTTACTAATTCAAACACTGTTAACTCATTTAAAATCTTTTACTGTATTTTCCTCTTAGTTTCTCTTCTAATATCTGAAATAAGCAATTTAAAGACATTATATTTAAATTTGACATTTTAAAGATAATAATTACATAGTGGGTTGATGCAGCACCCTCTACAGCAGCAATTACACTTCAGTTTTCACATTTTCATACATTTTTTTTATGCATCTTAATCCACAAGCGAAATAAAAATAGAGTGCATTAGTTAAGGCATACAGTTAGCAGAATTTATGTCTACTGGTCTTTATAAAAAAAGAGGATAAAGAGGCAGGACTTGGTCTCTTATAAAAAACAGAAGTTCTATCTTGGTATGAAATATCTCAATAAAAAAACCTCACATATCTACAAAGAACAATGTAAAGATGTAAGGAAACATCATCATTTAAGAATTTGATGATGCTTATAACCCTCCCTCAAACCATCTGTGCAGTTTACTAGAAAACAAAACTGAAATAGGGTAGATATATTTCTGTTTCTAGGCCTTGACCGCCCTTCACCTCTGAAGGACAGGACTGCCACAGTAGATGTCTTTATCTCCCTGTTCTTTCTATACACATACACACTCAAACTAACTTTATAGCCATGAAAAATACATATATGCCTAGGCAGGTAGGCTGAGAAGCTTGTTTCAATCACCACAAACACATTAGCGGATTCCAGAGCTATTGTATCCTCCAAATTATGCCTCTCCCACCACATCCTTGTAAATTTGGGAGGGGGAGGGGGATCGAATCATCAAGAACCCATAACACTGTGGGTCCTAATTATCTTTATTCCCATCTCTCAAATCCTATTTTCCAGAGTGAAGCAAACAATGTACAACTTGACTAACAATCAAAAACAGCTATGGCTTGTGCACATTTATTATTCTGCCCCCCCCTTCCTCCCTCCCCCCAGCCTCAGACTTTACTAGCACATTTCTGGGTTTCACCTATCTAATAAGCCAGAAGTTTAAAAGTCATAATTTTTTGTATCACAAACTATCAATCAGTTTCTTGTTCTGTTCAGCAACAAGGATATTGCTTATCAATGTTGAGAAACAACTGCTCTTCAAAAACTATAGTATGGGGGGGGGCGCACTGTTAAATTAAAATCTACTGATGACAAACAACTTTACAAAATACATTCCAGAATTTGTATCCATAGAAGGGATGCACTAAAACATAACAGTTAAATAAACTGCTAAATTAGATTCTGGCCTGAAATAGCCTATTGATATCTTGATAAATCACAGCACTGCCTGCAAGTATTAGATTAGGTGCACGTGTTTGAAAACATACCTAAGCTGAAGTAGGTCTGTATGCTTTTCTATTACGGTAATATCTTGTAGATATATGCATGCATATTTAAATTACCTCTAACATATGACAACGGTGAATTTCTGATTTTGCACTGGGCATTTCTGAAAAAGTTTATCTGAATGGTCCTTTTTCTTTGTTGTGATTTTTTTGTTTGCTTGTGGGTTTTTTTATTTGTTTGTTTGTTTGTTTTTATTTACAACTAATTCTTCACTTTATAAAAAGAAAGAAATCTTTGCAAATCACCTATACAGGGAATCTCTCAATCACCACCAGCTGTTGGTCTCAGATTAAACAAGTACCTCCACTACACAAATGTTTTAAAACATAAGAGTATGTCATAGACTTGTCATATAGTTCTACAAAAGTCATGGAAAAATAGTTGGCCAGTCATACCACTATCTGATCAGCAAAAATTACAGCTAATTCTAAGACCAGACTTTGCTCCCCAAGGCCACATAAACTGAGTTGGAGTATGAACAGGATTCCACACATTACCCAGGGAGACAAACCAGAGTTTCCACCCCCTTAGCCAAAGATGAATAGACTGCCAAAGATGAGTATTCCTAGATGTCTATCATAGCATGAAGCCTTGCCTCATAATACTTTTCCTGTTTGCTTTATGAATCAATCTGATGCTGGCTGACTTAAAAGCTTTTCTTCTCTATCCCTGATGGTAAAATGAAGCAGACTTCAGGATTCTGGAGAAGATCAGAAAATGACTCCCACTTTATTATTTTGTGTGGGTTTTCTTCCAATCAGATTCAAACGTTTGGAGACTCCCACAAGGCTCAGCCCTGGAATGTATGTTATTCTACGTGTGCGTTTTTTCTTTTGGGGTACCTGATTCAGGGATATACTTCTAGGGTACTGAATCAAAGATACTATCATGTTATGTGCATGACACCTTAATACTGATTGGTTTTCTATGTGAGGTCACCTGGAGGGCTTCAAATTTACCTTAAAAGCTAACCAAGAGATATTCTGAACACTGCATTAAACCTTTATAGGCTAAGGATACCATTTTTTTTATTCATTACAACATTTTGGGAATTACGCTGCTTCATCTTTTTAATTTCTTTTAATAAAAAGACCAAGGAGCCTAAATGAAAAACTTTAAAAAAAAAAAAAAAACAAACAACAACAAAACCAAAATAAAAAATAAAAATCAAGAGCAAACATCAGAGATAGTTTATTTTAACCTGAACTGTACTGAATGGAACTCTTGATGCTTATATCCATGATTAGAAACTGGTGCCATCATCTCTGCAACCATCAATGTCTACAATAATAATTTCTCAAAGATGTACTCATTTATGAAATTAGACTTTTGTTATAACCTCTATATGGCACCTGTATCACTGCAACTGGCAGTATTTCTGAGTCACCACTTAGTACATACAGATTTATTACAATTTTGCACATATAAACTAATTATACCACTGCATAACCAGATGTCCACTCCTGGGATTTCGTGATGATGCTTAGTTGTCAAGTTGATTAACAAGCCCACACAAAACTGACAGGTAATCAGATTGTTTCCTTCACATTAAGTTTACCAAGATATTCTTGTAGAACAAAATGAGCCTTAAACCAAAGTTAGTCATTGCTTTCTCCTTCCACACAATCCTAGTGTATCAGATTAGCATCTTTTGTTGGCCTCAAAAGTAACTTCACCACACAATTTTACCACTAATTTAAATATCAAAAAGTCCCAAGAGAAGGCACTTTATATCATGTACTTTCTAAAATGATGGTGAAAGATGAGTCGTCTTCTTTTGTTCAGAAATTGAACAAAAACAAAAAGACCTTGCAAGATTTTATCATTATTGACTGGTATTCAAAGTCCACACTACATAGCATAATCTGAAATTAATACTAATTAAAACCAAAAAAACCCTGCCTTTTTATCCCAACTTTATTATAAGACACTTCATCACTTGGCTGCAGGAAAGCCAGGGTGCTGCCAAACTGATCCTCCTTTTATTCTGATTTATTTATTTAAGTTCCTAAGGCATAAGTAACTATGTGTTGTTCTGATTAGATGAGATTGATCTGACTCTTGAATAAAAGGCTACACCAATATTGCTAATGCAGTTCAAGGTTTTACCTTTTATTGAAACAAAACTGCCTAAAAAAGCATGACACAGTTCTAGAACAAAAAGGACTTTTTCAGAAAAACTGGCAATTTAGAGATGGTGTCATGAAACTCTCAGCAAGTGCCTACATTTCAACTCCTAAGCTTCTACTGATTAAGGAACAGAAGGAAAACAGAATTGTAAACCAGAATATTTTTTTCAAATTAACACAAAATTCATGATTTATAAAATACAAGGACATGATAGGAACAACGATATCAGAATCAAATAACCATTAGAAGCAGAAATAGGGGTTAAAGATGGTAGCAACTATATCTCAGGCAATGCAAAAACAGGCATGAGGATCCATTGTGTCAGTAAATCTAGCTTCTTGTATTCCTAGGTAAAATGTACAAATCTGTAAATCACAGCAGGCAATAGCATAGGAGCTGCTAGTTCTCTCAAACACCTCAAAGCAGACTGCTTCCATTCCCCTGGAAAAGAAAGCTTTGGTATTGCTTCTATATGATCAACTTGGGTTTAAAATTTAAATCAGCAGTATATTAATATTTTGATCAATTATTTAAGTAAAAGCACAGTCACTTACCTAACACCTCTAAACACTAGTGTTTCTTCAGCCAAAAAGACCATTTAGAAAGAGTGATAAAATTCTATTTAATATTACCAAAGTGCAACATACAATAATTTATTTATTCTAAATTTACAAGCTTATCTTCTTTTTCCTGTTTTCTAACCCTTCACATAGACCCCTACCCGAAATGGTCGCACCATAATTTAGATGAAAGCATATTTTAGAAATCCTGACCAAACTCTTTATCTTTCTGGAAATCATAAACTGACAACACTGGTTGCAGTGTGTAAGATAAAAGGTCCTATTACTAGGAAGGATTGGAAAAACTACATTGCCATTGTTTGTCTTTTAATATAGGTACCTGAACTCTGTGAGAACTTCTTAAAGAAATTTTGTCAAATGCTAACAAATTTTATAGTTTGAAGAAATGAAAATGTAGATACAAGTATATGAAATTAATAATTACCGAAAACTATAGAGAGCTGATAGCTATACGAGTTCTGTACTAGAGAAAGAGTTTCTTTGTGAATTAGGTGTATTTAAATTTAGTAAGTTCGCACAGTTAAACAGAATACTCTCATGCATGCCTAGTTCTTTCTCCATTTAGCATTTTCAAATAAACAGGCAAATATGAGTTTTGATGAATACAGAATATAGGGAAAAGCAGAATGAATTAAGCACCACCATCAGACTAGAAAACAAACATCAAATAAAGCACTGCAGACCAGTTCAGCAATAATCTTATCGGCCTCAGTAGTACTCTTGAACAATGATTCTGACACCGCTCTCAGCCTACATTAGAAAAGTTCAGTGTCTTAAAAAGGGTAGGAGAGAGGAAGGAGGAGTTTTCACACCAGATTAAAACCACCATATTGAATCACTAGCAAAAATCTTTTCTTTTTTTTTTTTTTACAATGATCACACTTGCATTTATTCCTGAATTCATGCATAAAAGAAGGGCTTACACTATGCTTTACCTATATGCATAAATGCAGACTATAAGGAAAAATAATCTGACCACTAAGAAACAGCTTTCCTTTGACTTGTATGTCAAAAACACCTTAAGCAACCATGTATGTTGTCATACTGGAAGAGTGTCCTCTGGCAAGAAACCACATATAAAAAGTTTCAAGTGAAAAGGAGATTTGTGTATGAAGCTTGAAATGCATGTGGGACAATTTAGTTTCTAATTGAAAGCACATAGAATGTTTCCTGAAAGGAGCTACTGAAACTCTACTTCCACCAGAATTCTTTAAAACATATTTCTTTTCTTTGTAGAAAGAACAAAATGTCTACAAAATCATTCCTTGTTTTGCCCAATATTGTTCATGGTTTTCCCCTTACCAAAATGACTTCTCCAAAGTTAAGAAAAGTGAGATACCATTACTTCACAAATATCTTCAGAGGAAGAAGCCAGATGATAAATATTTTTCTCCCCATCCTAATTTTATTTAAAAACCCAGAATAAAACCCTTGAGTGCATGCAAGTAAAAACCCATTTATTTTTTTCAGTGATAGTCAAATTGGATCAGAAAATAAAAGTTCCAATTGATGCTTCCTGGCTAGAAACCTTGCTCCTTGCAGTGCACATGAAGCTTAAAAACTGCATGCTAAAGTATGCCAACTTTTAAAAAACTAAATGTTTACAATAGACATTTATTAAAAACCCAGCTGCACTAAAAGGAGTCAATTGACAGTAGGAAGCATGAATGAAACACAGTTGGGAGTTATAAATCAAGATTTTTAGGCATTTGTTTTCGGGTGTGGGTTGGTTTTTTTAAAAAACTTTATCACTTTTTAAAATCACATCTTTAGATTCTAATGAAGTAAAACCCTTATCCTAACAAATCTTTTATGTAATTGATAGCGGTTAAAAAATCCTTATCCAACAAATCCATGATTTTAAGGATTTGTTTCCACTCTCCAAAACTGTTTACTTCTTCCTTTCTCTTTAGAAATCTGAACACACAAAATATTTTTTTACTAAGTTTGAAAAAGAAACAAACATCACATCAGTTTTACTGTAAGTGTAACACAAAACTAACCATGGAGTAATAGTGGAATTCCACCTTGGGGCGTAACTAGGAGTAGACTTCTCCAGCTCCTGCCATCAGAAGAATACAGACAGAGCTTAAAAAAGGTGAAGTCACAGCAAAGATTACCAAATATGATGCTAAGATCCAGAACACTGCACAGAGATGCTGCTGTGTGCCAGCTCCACTCTTCATAAATAAACAAATAAATAAATACTAAACTTAAAAAAAAAAAAAAAATTAACACACGTGCAGTATAGTATGAAATAGGACATTGCAAACAGTGCCAACCTATAGTGCCTGTGCTATTTCTATGGGTCCGTTCATATCAGTAGAGGAGTTTTCCAACAGCTCTTCCCACGTTCAAGTAACTAACATCCTGCTAGAATGCAGGTGAAAAAACAATTTAAATGTTACTTCTTAAACGGAAGCAAAATAACACTGCCAAAACCAGAGTCAAACTGAGGGCCAGAAATACTACACATTTCACACACTTGCTGGACAGATCTCCTAAGTTTACTGAAGAATGCATCAGCTGGTGTTAATATACACTGAACTTCAAACATGCCATTCCTTTGTAGAAATCACTTTTATAACCTTATCATCATTGATGAAAAAGTAATTGTTGACCAGAGTATCACTGCCAACAGCCTCTGCCAATCAAGGAAAATGTTGGCATTCCCTATGTGATGCACATCCCCATGTTTCAGTAATGCTTTAAGTTGATTAGCATAGGACTTTAATTTTGAAAGGCATAGTGTCATAGATCTATTTACTAATATCTACACTTGTTATTAGTGGCTATATTATTTCCTTATTATCTTTCTAGCCTATCTTTCACTGTATCCCTTACTGTCTCTTTTCATGTTGGCTCAGTGAAATCACTAGCTAAAATAATTTATGGTTTTGATTTTCAGTTCCACTTCCCCAGGAAGTGCTCTTATAAATATGGGTAGGGTTTACTTACATGGATTTAAAATTACTGCTAGTTTAGGCTATTTAATATTTAAACATCAGGCCTTAATCAGCAATGGCAACAAACATCAGAGCTAATAAGACTTCAAATGTGCAAGTTCCTAGGCTCCTTGGTATAGTCATTTGTTCTTAAATGCAAACAAGTTTTGTGGTGATATTTGTGGTGTCCCTCAAGGGTCTGTATTGCAACCAATACTATTTAAAATCTTGATCAATGAAACACGGTGGGATTGAGTCAATCCTCGCAAATTTGTGGATGACACCAAGCCAAGTGGTGCAGCTGATATTGCTTGAAGGAAGGGATGGTGTCCACAGGGACTTTGACAGGCTGGAGGAGTGGCCTGTGTGAACTTCAAGAGGTTCAACAAGGCCAAATGCAACATCCTGCACCTGGGTTGGGGCAACCTCTAGTATTCATGCAGGCTGGGGAATGGATGAATGGATTGATAGCAGCTCTGCTGAGAAGGAGTTGGAGATGTTGTTAGATGAAAAATCACACATCATTATTTTATAATATAATTATAAAGGTTACAGTTATCAGATTGTCATGTAACAGAACATCAAAATTCTCAATTAACAAAAGTGTCTCCCCTAGATACACAGACAAATTTCATCCCTACAATTCCTACATTCCCAACTACTCCATACATATGCAAGTAGGAGTTTTGGATCAAATCCTTACACAAAAGGGTTGCTTGAGCACTGGTATGCACCATATCACTGGGTGCACCACATACACAAAAGTGGGTGTATAAAAATATATCATATCAGCATTAACATTCTTTGATTAGCTTTTTCTACTAGGGACAACTTTAGTGTGACATATAATATTATTGTGAAATACGTAAGTATACATATTTATGTGGATGTCAGTAGCAAGAAGGATAATTAATTAACAGAAATTCTATATAGCTGTTAGGTCACGCAAATACATGACTGACTAAATTCTGGAAAAGAAGCGGATAATTACTCATAAAATCTGGATGTTGGGGGTTTTATGGGGGGTGGGGTTTTTTGTTTTGTTTGTTTGTTTGTTTGTTTTTAAGAAAAAGTTTGTAAGCAACATTGAAACAAATATATTTGTTTTGCTAAACTATCTTTAAAAACCTTTAGAAGTCTAAAGCCAACAAAATATTTCCAAGTTTCACACGAAATGTTTGAGGAAAATACTTGAAATAGCCTCTATTTTCCACTGCTTTTGATGTTTTTCAAAGCAATTAGCATGCAACTCCTACATTTAAAAAAAAAAGAAACATTCTTATAACATAAGATTTTATGCTTGCCCCCCCAAGCCCACAAAAAAAAAAATTTTATTCGCCCCCCCCCACAAAAAAAAAAAAAAAAAAAAAAAAAAAAAAAAAAGGAGAGACAGAGACAGTATTTTGCACTGACCCTTTAAAAAACATTTTTGGATGTGCCTGAAACTAAACCAAATGCACCAACTCAATGCAGTTCTCCCTCTAAGCTGAAATATGCCAACCATGTCAGTCTTTCCCAGCAGGGAAGAGGTAGGGGGTAATGTCTAAATATTTGAGAATGTGTAACATTCGTTTCACTCTGAAATTTGCATTCTGCAGAGCCCAAATGCACAATTACAGAAATACATTTAAATCAGAATATTGCAAAACAGAGTTCATAAAATCATAGAATGGTTAGAGGTGGAAGGGACCTTAAAGACCATCAAGTTCCAACCCTCCTGCCATGGGCAGGGACACCTCTCCCTAGAGCAGGTTGCTCAAAACCCNGAGGCATCCGTATCTTCTTGGTGTCCTTCAGCTGGACTTGCTCCAACAGGTCCATGTCCTTTCTATGCTGAGGATTCCAATGCTGGACACAGTACTCCAGGTGGGGACTCATGAGTGCACATTACAGGGGCAGAATCACCTCCCTCAACCTGCCAGACACACTTCTTTTCATGCAGCGAAAGTTGTAGTTGGCTTTCTGGCCTACAAGCACACATTGCTGGTTTGTGTTGGGCTTCTCATCCACCAAAATCCCCAAGTCCTTCCCCTCAGGGTTGCTCTCAATCTATTCTTTGCCCAGCCTGTATTTGTGATTAGGATTGCCTCAACCCACATGCAGGACCTTCCACTTAGGCTTGTTGAACTCCATGAGGTTCACACGGTCCCACCTCAAGCTTGTCCAGGTTCCTCTGGATGGCATCTCTTCTCTCCAGCTTGTCTAACACTACACACAGCTTGGTGTCATTGGTTAACTTGATAAGGGTGCACTCAATCCCAGCATCCATGTCACCATGTTGATTGTATATGAAAATACTGGTGTGAAGCAAATAACATCAGTGTCATCTATATAAGCTAATTGTGATGTGTTGTTTGCCACCTATATTGACATTTTATGTCACCTCTGTTTCAAAACAATGGCAGAGTCAGCTCAAGGCTTCTCAGAGCAACACTTGTTCCAGATATTTAGGTAGAAGAACGGAATTGAAAGAGAGTAATAGGCAAGGGGTTTAACGCCATCTTCTGCTATTCCCCAGGCCACTCTTCTTCAGATCATTTAATTTTCTCTTTTATGTGGAGCACAAGACAATGTAATTCTCACATCCAGGCCAGAGGTACTGCAGGAACATCAATTCATACCCTAGAAGCAGCAGCTTCTCTTGCTTATCATTTCTCCTTTCTCGTGAGCAGTCCCATTCATCTTCCTGTTCCTCTCATGCATTGGGGAGCAAAATGGAGTTGGACAAGCAAAGGAAACAGTCCTTTTATAGTTTCAAGAAGGGGTTGAGGCAGAAATCCTGCCAGCCTGCAAACTGCTACCATTTCCTGGCAAACTTGAAGCCCATCATTAATCATGTGATCACACACCCATTTCATGAGTAAAGATATGGACATTTTCCATACACAAGCAGGTACATCCTGTCACTAAGCCATGCCAAGAGGATTTTGATCACGCATTACATCTCATTCTTGTTCTAAGGTGCAAAGGTAAATTGGTACATACATTGAATGTTTCATATGCAGCTACATCATCTGCCCAATCTGATGATTGCACAGACTCCTAAGTACCACTCATGAACAGTTTCTTTATCAGGCAGTGAAAGACAACTTACAGATAGTCCACTAGGAACAGTTTATATGCCAACAGTAATGAGGGCCCAGTTTTAGAATCCATAGCGCTACCTCCTTCTGAGATCAGGAAAGAACACAGAGTGCTGCTCTTCAGCTTAACAACCTCTGAGCAGCATCGTGGACACACTGCGCTGCCTCCCAGTGGAGTTAGGGAAGTTTGGCACCACAGGAGGCTAAACTGCACCACACTAATCACTCTGCAACATCTATTTATTTTGTTCCATTCATACTCTCACCCACGGCTACAGAGAGCAGCAGGAACCTCCTCTAAAGGTCTCTATCACATTGAAAAGGATGCCTTAGATGGTTTCCCCTTATCAAAAAACTGATATTCCTTCTGAACTGAGAAAGCAAGAAAGTCATTTTAGGATTGCTGGCCAACATGAAATCTAACTTAGCCACAGAATCATGGTATTAACAGTGACAGATACCATTACACGATAGCTGATTCAGATTATTTACTTGTATGAGTTGGATGAACAATTTTCACTCATTATTTATTAATTTATAATAATAAATAAATTTATTATTTATTTATTATTTATTTATTATTTATTCATGAGCTGGAGCAATTATTTTTATGCCTTTTTTATTTGATTAGCACAAGTCATTTTGCTAGTAAGCTTCATGATAGGTAAATGCTTGTTATCTCATTAATGAACGGAGATTTGTAGACGAGAAACTGAACTTTCAACATATTAAAAGAATCAAGCTGTCTCAAGTCAATAAGGTGTTTCTCCAGCATTTGTCTTATACTAAATATATGCCAAGTAGTACAACTACTAACTAAAATTTCCCTTTAGAACACTTTCTACCCCTCACAAATGAGCCAAACACATAAAATACCTGAAATGTGAGAAAGGATATACAAAACATACTACTATAAGCAAAATGGCCAATAAAATCTTTGACCTTATTTCTACATTCTAACTAAATGACAAAGATTGCCTTTATACAACTGTGAAATTACCTTCAGTTTGACAAGTAAATTTGCAAGAGCACAAGGTTAGCAGAACAATCTACAGAGTTACTATGGAGATTTGCATTTGTATAGCTTGACTTAAAAAGAGCAGTTATCTTTAGAAAACACAATCTGTTGCTAAGAATCCCTAGCCATAACAAGAAAAGCAAATCTGAAAATTCCTGATGCCTATTTAATTATCACATGATAAATGCATTAACACTTCAGAGTCTACATTGTTGAATAAAATGAACATTATAAAAATTTTTACCTAACCATATACTAAATGAAATATGTATATAATTTTCTATTACCTTTAACTCAGAACAGAAAACAAGACCAAACCTTAATCTCTGTGCTGACACAGACTGTAATATGTACAATAACGAAGGAGAATCACCCTTTTTTCTATCTTAGATTTACAAATTAGTTTCAAAATGTAATACATCTCACTGAAATATTGCTGTATTTTCAAAGATCTTTGAAATAACTGAGCAAAAGGTGCTAAAAAGTGAAAACTACAACAACGATGGAATAAAATTATGCCCAACACTTGCTTTACATTACATGTTGCCAAGTGCCCACTACATAGACCAATACATTTTACTGAATGAAATTATTTTATTTCATCATTTAGTCTTAAGCCCAGTTATTAGAACATAAATATTAACATTATCAACTCATTGAGTATCATTTAACAGAAAATTTCTACACTCTGAGGCTGCAGTAGGGTATCACCTCTTGCTTGAATATATTTATACTTTATCTATAATAACTGAATTGAATTAATTGAATTAATTAATTGAATAATTTATCATTCAATTAACCCATTTTTCTTCTGATTGTTAGGAGTCAAGCATCTATTAATGCCATCGCTTCTCTTAAGGAATTCCATAACTCACACTGTGTATTCTTTTATTTTTCATACTACCTCCGCACTATAGAGAAAACACAGCAACTTAGTTTAGTCAGTTCTCTCAGATTCATTCCTTACAACTCTTCTTTATCTTAATACTGCACGAGATGTTGCCTTTCACATTTATTTCAGATCCATTACTTAAATTTTATGGGCTTGGACAAGGTCAGTCCTAACAATCCTTTCAAACATGTTAGTTTACTTTCTATGCCTTCCCAAACTCCCCTGTGGAGCATTTGGCCTTCTGTAAATCACTAGGGAGCCTGAATCTTACATTCTGTCACTGCTTTAAGTACATACCACTGATTGAACATGCCAGATCTTCAGTCTAGGTATAAATGCCATTCATATACAGTTCCATGTTTTAAATTAGCTACTTACTCTGCATTTAGAAGCTCCCAGTGAATACAGAGTGTAGAATAAATGTCAAAAATAAGACCATCTAGTAACTCACCTACTACCTCTATGAACTGGTAGATTTTCCTTAATTTAAATACAGCAGTAGAGTGTTAACAACTATTACCCAAGCTCTGGTGACATCAGATAACAAAGCTTGTACATAAAGACATTTTGGCACAAGATAACTCAAAACAAAGTTATAAATAGTTTAGGGGTTAAAAACTATAAGATGTAGGCTAACTGTACAAAGAAGAGAGAAACTCTGCAGAGGAAGAACTGAAGCCTAGACAGTATAAAAAGTTACCTGGTGGAAACTTGCCAACTACATAACTCTGTTGACATATTACAGAAACAATTTATTTCATAGTTTACGTACTTCATTGCTTCTTGGTTAAATACTATCTAATTATTTACAGGTCTCTGTGGACTCTCCCAATAGAGTCTAGCAGATTTTCTAGGCCCCTATGTCTTACCACATAGCCTCCATTTCCAAAATCACTTCTTCACATATCCTGCCAGTTGATGGACTTATCCCACAAATGTCAAAAATTCTTGGCATCAACTCCTACCTAACAGAAATCTCTTCAGTAACAGGTCCATAGGCAGTATCTCAGCATGCTAAAAGCTCCCTTTACATACATTATTCATTTTCTATTTGGATACTGCTGTATGCCGTTATTCAGAAGACTGAATTTCAAGGCTGAGCTTCAGCAGTCAGTAGATCTCTACAAACCAACGGTTTTCCTCTTTCCTTATTTACATCAGCATCAGCCAAATGTAATACTAATTGATGACATCACTGCAGCAAAGTCATTGCAGATGAAATCATATGCAACTCTGTTAAGCATACAGGATGGAAAAAGATACTAAGAGATATCTCACATTAGCTTCACTATATTTAGAGGCAATATAAAGGAAATGGATATAATGTTTTCACTTAGTAGCAGACATACCAACAATAAAACATCCTTATGTTAGATCTCATATGTGCACTCGTCTCTCTTTGTTCAAGTCCTCCATACCATACCGCTGTAAGCACAGTTTTGGAAGTGTATCACTTCTTGAAAAAATTAACGCCAAAGTTTCTTCGAATTTTTAATAAAAACATACTTAAAAATAACGACTTTTTAAATATTTTTATTGTAATATTTTCATGTTACTGCAATTGTGGATAATAGCATTTTCCTTAGAACAATTTACAACATGAAGAAATATTTCTAAAGAAAAAGAAATAGTACAACATAATCCTTTTTTTCACAGGTTTCTTCTGATCGTCCTATTGTCCATGTTTTCTAGGAGCAAAATGGTGGTACGCTGGATGATCTCATCATAGGGGTGATCTAAGAGAAAGAATGGTACAATGGTGTTTTAATTCTTTTTTTATAAAGCAACCAGGTGAAAGGATTGGGATTCTGTACTATGCTTCATTTATCATGGAGCATTCTAAGACACAGCTACTATATAGTCATCACATCAAATGGGAAGAATTACAAGTCATGGAACTGCATTGTTACCTGCCTCAATTTAGCCTTTCAAGCTGGGATCATCAATTTCTTTTCTGACCCTTCTGATATGCAAAGTATTTCCTACCAGATGATATGTATCTGCAAGACAGGAAAACAAGAATCCTAAATTGATTTGTAGTTCATATCATTAGCCAACCCCTTAAAAGAAAAGATAAACATAAAAATTGAAATATAATGGTAAAGTAAATGTAATTGAAAAATTAGGGGGAAAAAATGACTCCAAGATACATACACAAATTGTTAGTTCTGTGATCACAAACATAAATACAAGTGTAACTGACAAATCATTCATTCATTCACTATAGAAAACTTACCACAGAAAGGCTTGCAGGACTTCTCTGGTGCAGTCATGACCAGTACCCTGTGTTCATCGGAAGAAGTGGGCCACCCTGAAGGAACCCCTTTAGTTCTTCTGCTACACCCTGACGTTCTCCCCATCTGCAGCAGATGTATGCATACAGAACAATCCCTATATACAGAATAAGTACCAATTTATGGGGTTCTTCTTAATCAATAAGAGCTTCACAAAATGAGAAATTATCAAGTTAATGAGGGGTTTTTTTGCTAAGAAAATAGAACTGAACATGGTTCAACATTTCACTTAACACGTTGGGTTCCACCTCCTACCTATAGGAAGGAGTCCTGAATTTCTGTATCTTTCTCTCTTGTTTTCTTCACAAAAGACAGCTTTCAAAATCAGTTCATGGAAAGTCTCTCAATTACCATACCTTACCTGACTGTTAACAATTAGTTTGTAATGATTTATTCACAATAAATAATACTTTAAAAGTTAGAATTAAAGATAAGGTTTATTGCATTGGGGTTAAATTATTTTGCTTATGCATTGCCTCAGAACTTCTTGGTGGTTTAAGTGCTTTAAAAAAAAAAAAAAAAAGCATTATTTTTACCTTAAATTACTCAACACTCCCCACCCTTACTGTTGATGTAGGTTTCCTGATACTTATGTATGTTTCCAATAGCTGCACACAAAATGTTCTAGGCGCACTGTTCAATCAAGCATCAGCATGGTTATGCTCAATTACCAACAGCTAAATATAGATGTTTATATCCATATTTGGTTGCTAGATATTATTTACTTTTACCCATCAAAATTTTAAAAGTTTACTTTATCTACAAATACTAGCCAAAGAAAAAGCAGGTTTTGTACTTCTAGTATTAGATTAGCTCTATAAGGTCATTAAATATGGATCAAAGTGACAGTTGGCCAGAACTTTCAAGCTCAAGTGAGACACTGTCCCAGTGTAAGGGCTAAACAACAGAGGAAGAACAACTCATATACAGCAGCAATAGATGGGGAGAGTAAGCAATTTTTGAGGTAACGCAACTTACACAAATGATCTCATGGGCTTCTCCTACTATTCAAAGTCCTGTTACCCTTTGGAAGCAGAGAAATTCAAATCTGAACCAGATGATCTGAATATTCTCATGGCTGTAAGGTGGGACATTATTATATAAAGTAACACTCTCTGAGGTTTACTTGTAGTTTTTAAATATAGGTACTTAGAACCAAAATATTCACGTGAAAACTTCCAACACCGGAAGGTACTGCAGATGGCTATTACCTCCTTTTCACACATGTTCAGAAGTTGACTCTAAAACCATCAGCACTAAGATACAAAGTCTCCTGCTCAAAGTTAAGAGCTATCTGAACTAAAGAATGATCTTCATTCTTCTCTTGGAACTCAGTTTAATAAGGATGTTCAGAGCATATCTTGCCCACTCCATCCATTCTTGAGCAACTGAATTGATTACCTCTGCTAAGACTGAAAATCCTGGTTTTCTTCTGAAAGCACCCATATAGAACTAAGAATGTCAGATAGCATATTTTACCTTTTCTGTTGAATGCTCTTCGAGCAGAAGTAAATCCAGGTTTACTGAAGTACACAGAAGGCTACAACACAAGTCCCTACAGATAGCAAGGTGACTCAATTCCAGTGCCTGCTCTAAGGCTGTTTAATCTATCATCATCACTGCCAATAACACTTTTCTGTATTTGAGAAGAAAATGCAAGTGCTATTCACTTTTTGGAAGCTTGTATGCACCTGTCTTCCAGAGAGGCACCAAATTATGAAATGGGCAATGATTCAGGCTCAGATAAAGGACAGACATTTCAATTTTAAACATAATTTTAGAAGTGCCTTCCTACATAAATAGTACTCTTTCTCATTTTCTTAGGGAATGACACATTCAAAGAAATCCTATTAGGTTATTGCTAATCCAACCTTCAAATATTCTTCTGGGAAATATGACATTCCCATGAATACAGAACTTCTGTAAAGCTGTTGGAAACTAGTGAATTCTCAATGCAGTAATTGTGTTAAATCTGGAGCTGCTATGTAGCAGGCGTTTACCATTTTACTAGAACTCTGAGGACTAAAAATCTAGTGGTATACTGAACTATCACAAAGACAACTCTACCTTCTGTTTTGTACATTATCTCAGCATAAATGCTGTACTATCCCATGAACACAAATAATGTTCACTTGGCTTCCACAGTCCAGGCCCTGAACACATCTTGTGCTTTCTACATTTTCTAAAATTAATTTCTCAAATTCTACTCGGCATCCTGCAAGACAAGCTATAAAGAAATTGAAGATCACATCCTATTAAGTTCCAAGTATCATGAAATACTAGCAGAACCTATTCAAAGAAGTCAAACAAAACCTGGAACAAGTCTGTCTCTCTTCTAGTTCTCACTGCACTGGTAATATTACATGACAACAAAGAGTACTGAACATTCTAAGTTATGAAATTAAATTTTTTCAAGACTTTGTTAAGTAAAATTGTAAGAAGAACAGCAGCATTCAAAGGGTTTTCCTTCATCAGAAAGCAGTGCTGCATTTTTAATGCAAGTAATTTCCAACAGAAAACATTTAACAGAAAGCAGCCTGGGCAGCACTCAGATTACAAGTGAAATGTATTTTATACTTTAGCTTTTGCATTACCGTAACACTACATTATCTCATCTAATTAGATTTTTCCAAAACCTCTGGAAAATGAACTTTCCACATGCTCTGGATGTTTGTTTATTGACTAAACATGGTGTGCATGACCTAAACAATGTATTGCAGTAGCAGGAACTTTGAAAGAGCAATACTACAGCCTAATGGACAGCCTAATAGCTGTGTAAATTCATTACATTATATCTAGCATAATATGCACCTTAAACACATTAATGACCATAACTTTTATAGTTTTAATCTTTACGTTATAAAAAAAAAAAAAAAA
>VXBW01002926.1:1507445-1538956 GCA_013400375.1 Thinocorus orbignyianus
AAAAAAAAAAAAAAAAAAAAAAGCTTTGTTTCATTTTCTGGAGCTATTCCTATGCCCCTGGTACACTAGCTATTTTTATGTCTCTTTTTTGTACCTTCTCTAAGAAATATAATCTACGGCCTGGAGAAATTCCCTATCTTCAAAGGCAGGTATATTATGAAATTCTGCTATAGCTACTCACAGGAAAAAGAGAAGCAATCAATGGAAGATAAATGAAAGAAAGAGAAAATTTTACATAATTCTTGGATATGTGGCAAATTATTTTTAATCTAAACAGTAGGATACTGGTTTTATGGTGATGTACTTGCTTACTTGAAATGGGCAGAAAATGAATATGAGAAACATTTCATAAATGACAAAGCAGTAGATACTGATGGACAAGAAAAATTATTTCTCTGTACTTAGTCAAGTAAACTTTGAAAAAAAACCCTAGCTAGACAAAAGTAGCTCTGCAATAACAAATTCTATACAATTCTTAGTATGATCAGTGCTCAGAAGGGCACAGGTCAAGGAGATATAATTGACAGCCATGGGAGACATGGGTGTGTAGAAAAGAGTGTCCTTAATTGCCAGTGTTTCACAACCAGTTACTTCAGTTTCTCTCACAACACATTTGTTTAATTCTCTGCTTTGGCCAAAATTCTACCCACCAGTGATCATTAATAACAAAATCAATTTCTTCTGCTTCTCATCCATCAGCTTTCTATTCCACCATGTTGACAGATCTAAAAGACTGTGAATGAACAAGAGAGAAGACAGATTCCAGCTTTGGCACCATTTTAAAGCAGTAAGAAATGAACAGCATAAGGTAGAAAGATACGGTTGCATTAGGGGGAAACATGTTTAAAAGCTCAGCAAAATACACGGAAGACTTGGCACTTCTCCAGCTAAGATTTAAAAAGTAACAGGATAGTACACAATTAGATTTCAAGAACTGAAAACCTTCAGATTAAAAGTATTTTCAAACTAAATACCAACAGCATAGCTTATGAGAAGTCCAACTATATATGCTTTTTAATCTAGTGATGAGGCTGTAGACAACCAATAGCCTTCACTTATTTTTTCCACATTCCACCTCATTTCTACCATGTTCACCTTTTTTTTGTCGTTGTTGTTTTTTTCCCCCCATAGATCCCACTCTCACCACTGGACAATACATCAGAATCTGTCACTGTAAGAGTAAACTGACACACCGAAAATTCTGATGGTTGAATAACTTCATTTCCTGCTACAAAGAAATTTATGTTCCTTGTTTCAAGTGCAGTGGCAGAAAGTCAAATAGCAAAACTAATTAAAAAACAGAAACAAGTATTCAGGATTTGGTCAAACAGTATGTTACACATGACAATATACTAGTTTCTCAGAAATATACTCAACACACGAGCATAGTACTCCAACCTGTAAAAATATAGAGAGCAGAATATTTTAGATGAAATTCTAAAATTAAAAATATTTTGTTAAAAGTATAGAATGATTAAAACAATTTAAGCAAATACTAAGTAATTCATAAATGAAATTAATTAAAAATGCATCAAAGTCCCAGTTTATTTTCAAAGTATTCTTAAGGAGAGGAAAAAAAAAAATCCAGTAATTCTGCAAGGTCATTCGAGCAGTTAGGATGAAAACTTTTAAAAGTTAAAAATAAAAATAACAATAAAAATCAAAATCAATCCTCTGAGAAAACTATTGCAGAAGATTCAACACAGTAATTCCTGTTTTATCACATTGGAAAACTGTATTGTGGACCTGTTTGTGTAACTGTATCATATTTGTGCAACTGTATTGCAGGATGAAGACTACATGCAGTGACAGCTACACAAACGAGCACTGCATAATAATAAGGACTTAGCAAACTATACATGACGATCAAAAGTTGATCCATTTGGACTTTTAACCAATGGATAAAATTATAAAGAATATCTGATATTCCCTCAAAACAGGCAGGTCACTTCCCATAGCATGACAGCAAAAGACAAAATTTGAACCTCAGAACTTTTTCCAAGAGCCCACTTGAATAATCAAATCCAGATTCCTGGAAAAACAAGCAGACATCTACTAAACATTTAGTTTCTAAAGAGTTCACACACCCTACATGTCATACTTGACTGCTAGTTTATAGAACTTCTCCCAAACTTCCACACTTCTCCCAAACTCCCAAACTTCTCCCAAACAGTATCATTAACACCTTATGCAACTCCTTTCAGTAGCCATTGATTTTCAGACTTCATTAACAGGTGGCACCATTTTTTAATTAAAATTTTGCCTGTGAAAAGGTTCAGGATCCATGCCTTCACACGAAAACTTTACTGAAATGTATCATTTTGCCTTGCAAAATTTCCAGTTTCCACACTTCAGATGGGCCCCAGATGCCACCAAGTGCTCAATATTCTAAGTCAGAGAAGACCATAAAAAAGCACCCAACACCACAACAAACACGACACACTGAAGTAGCCATAAGCTAATTATAAGAAAACATTTTGAAAACATTCTGTAGATGTAAACAGCTGTTCTTAACCTCTAGCATGCATATGTTTTGGTGATATACAGGAGCCAATAGTAGTTTTCTAGGCTCTTCTACTAATTTCATTCATGCTTTTATCTGTCAGGCAAATTGCTGTTTTTACTAGACTGGANATCAAAATCAATCCTCTGAGAAAACTATTGCAGAAGATTCAACACAGTAATTCCTGTTTTATCACATTGGAAAACTGTATTGTGGACCTGTTTGTGTAACTGTATCATATTTGTGCAACTGTATTGCAGGATGAAGACTACATGCAGTGACAGCTACACAAACGAGCACTGCATAATAATAAGGACTTAGCAAACTATACATGACGATCAAAAGTTGATCCATTTGGACTTTTAACCAATGGATAAAATTATAAAGAATATCTGATATTCCCTCAAAACAGGCAGGTCACTTCCCATAGCATGACAGCAAAAGACAAAATTTGAACCTCAGAACTTTTTCCAAGAGCCCACTTGAATAATCAAATCCAGATTCCTGGAAAAACAAGCAGACATCTACTAAACATTTAGTTTCTAAAGAGTTCACACACCCTACATGTCATACTTGACTGCTAGTTTATAGAACTTCTCCCAAACTTCCACACTTCTCCCAAACTCCCAAACTTCTCCCAAACAGTATCATTAACACCTTATGCAACTCCTTTCAGTAGCCATTGATTTTCAGACTTCATTAACAGGTGGCACCATTTTTTAATTAAAATTTTGCCTGTGAAAAGGTTCAGGATCCATGCCTTCACACGAAAACTTTACTGAAATGTATCATTTTGCCTTGCAAAATTTCCAGTTTCCACACTTCAGATGGGCCCCAGATGCCACCAAGTGCTCAATATTCTAAGTCAGAGAAGACCATAAAAAAGCACCCAACACCACAACAAACACGACACACTGAAGTAGCCATAAGCTAATTATAAGAAAACATTTTGAAAACATTCTGTAGATGTAAACAGCTGTTCTTAACCTCTAGCATGCATATGTTTTGGTGATATACAGGAGCCAATAGTAGTTTTCTAGGCTCTTCTACTAATTTCATTCATGCTTTTATCTGTCAGGCAAATTGCTGTTTTTACTAGACTGGAAGTTCAACCGGACTGCACTGTTTCTAAGGAAACAGAGCTGTTTATCATGATTCTTCATACTAGGTGCAGCTTGTACTCCTCCCTGCAATTTTCACCCTTTTTAGCAGGAAACAACAGGGTCTTTCTGAGAAAGACTCACACTGTCCTGTTTGCCTGACACCAGTCACGTGATGATGCTGACAGACTGCTGGGATGTAGAGGGGCAGATAGATTTGACTCAGCAAGATTTTCTTTCAAGTGTACTAATTCTATCATCCCAAATCCAGTCCCAAAAATTCATTCACAAGTGATGTGGGCAGCTAGTGTGGGTGGGCTTGGGATCTACTTAAGGATTTTTCAAGGTACAGCTCCCATCACCCCAATGTTTTAATGTATAACAGTATGTGGTATGTTTACTCAAAAAGTTGGGGCACCACACATAAAAAATAAAATGCACAAAGGAAGAAGCCTTTCTTTATGTGGAAGGCAAAACATTTTAAAGCACCCATTTCAAACACAAGGGGTAAAATCAAGCAGAGAAATAGCATGAATTCATGGCTATTTAGTTCATAGCACCAGAAGGTGTTAATTCTCTCTTCAGTAGTTCCAGTCTTCATTTGCCAAACACTGATTCGTAAAAATACAAAGAATATAGAAACTATGCAAAACAACAGTGACAGAGATACTAAGTCCCAAATACAATTACCCATAATAAATTCCCGTAATTTCTTATATTTGCTTTCAAATGTCACACAGTCCTGCTGTGTATTTATTACAGATCTAAAACAAACGCATGTTATCTTTTTTATTAAAAATTGAGAGTAGATAAAGAAAACACTTAGATACTCTAAAGTATACTTCTAAAGCTGTAGCAAGTACTTTGACAACATATTTTAAATAATTGTTTTTTCTTACCTCTCTAAGATGCATGTTTTCCTTCTCCTTCTGATCTAAAATCACTTCTAAATGATTAACCTGAGATTCAGCCTCTGCCATCCTTCGAGTTCTCTCATTATCATCTTCCATTCCTTTAGATGGCAATCCTTTACTTTGCAACATTTCCAGAAGCTTTTTTATTGATTCATCTCTAGCATTTAGTGTTTGCTTTTGTGTTTCAATCCTAAGCTCCATTTCTTCAAGCGTTTTTCTCAACAGGAAGAGCTCTTTAGCTTGTCTATCATGTTCTGCTTGAAGTCTTCGAAAATTCTCCTCCGTGAGCTCAATGGTAAAATGCTCAGCCCCTCGGTTTCCACTTTCTTGTTGGAGAAGATGGTTAAGGTCTCTCTGGGTTCTAAGCTCATCTTGAAGTGCCTGGATTGTCATTTGCAGATGCTGCAATAAGGAAAAGACGGGGGAGGGAGAAAAAAAAGGCAATTTAGGACTTGAATGTAGGACTTGAATGTAGGACTCCTTAATTAAACTTGTGGTGTACATTGCTACAAAAATTCATTAGAATCAATGATGAAAGTATATCAAATGACCTTATAAAATATCAAATGCATGTGACAATATTTGTAATGATATCTTTCAAGTGCTTCTAGGAAAAAAAAAAAAAGACAACACAGACACAAAATAGTTTCTGCTACAGAAAAAACAAACAGCAATAAAAGGCAAACCAACAAACCCAAACACTAGGCAGTGACACATCCATTAATACTGTCAATATGTACCTATAAAGCTGAAAGACTCAGTATATTCCATGTTTTCTAAATTACTTCAGAGACTAAAGGTAATTCTGCCCTTCATGGTGCCCAACAGTACCATTGTTTATGAAATCAATCAAAGCACTCACTAGAATTGAAGGGGACTGAGTTGGGGCTGGTTGGTTTCAGTTTTTCCTTTTGGCAACTGAAGCTATGAATGTATCTCTAACAGGCAAACAAAAAACACAATAAGCAATACTGAATTTTGAAAAATGAATTGACTGCAAATAGTGGACAAACCTTTGTTCTTCTGGCATCCAAAAACTGAACAGCATGGTAAATGAAAAAATGAAGCAAAATCAACATAAAGTTCAGATGTAAGCAAAAGAGATTCAACAGAAAGAACTGAATTCAACAAAAAGTACCTTCAACAGAAAAAATAATTTTATTGAGTTATACAGAAAGGCACCAACAAGTTCACAATACTCAAATATACAAACCTAAATTATAGACAGACTTTACTCAATAGATGTAACAGAGAAAAACATATTTGAAATAATTAATCCCATAATAAATAATAACAGTCCTATTTTATTTTACTATTCTTTTACACCTCAAGGTTTTTCGAAACACGGTAACTTGTCCTAAAATATTTGTTCTACATCTGAGTACAGAGGTCTCTCTGTACTCAAGAGGTAAACCTTACACTCCTTACTCAACCCAAATCAAAGTCTGAAAGGATTTTGCCCATGTTAAGATTGGAGCATAGGTAGTTATACTAAATTACTATGGTTTATTATCTGCATTTCAGATTATACTTTTTTCTCCTTATTTTCCCTCTTTCACTGCATACACAGCATACCAAATTTATAGAAATATGAATTCCTTAATAGCCACATGGTCTATACTAGAAGAGTTAAATGCATGGCACTAGACTTTTTTGCCTTAATGAATATTCTGCAACTCCACACGCTAAAAACCTAAAAAAAACCAAACCCCACCAAAACAAAAAAATCCCACCACAAACAAGCAACAAAACAAAAACAGATTAAAACCCCCCTAAAACCAACCAACTAAAAAACACTCCATCACCAAAACAAACAAACAAACAAACAAAACCAAACCCACAAAACCCCACCCAATAGCATAATTTATTAACACATGAACTCAGTATGAGAGGCTTCTTCATTTGTTTTGGAGGACTTGGCACTGATAGGTTTATAGTCAGACTCGATCTTAAAGGTCTTTTCCAACATAAATGATTCCATGATTTCATACTACATTCACACTTTGCACACAAACTAAAGTTGTCAATTTGTAATGATAATTTAAAATAAATGAAAAATGCAAAACCTTAAGGAAATAGCCTTCCAAAATCATGCCTTTTAACAGTTATTTCAAATGGAAGAAAGCATTGCTGGTAGTAGAATTCAGTACAGTTTTAACACTTTGAATCCATTCAACTATAAGATAGTACTTTTTTAATAAACACCTGTATCTCGGTTTTCTTAACAGTTGCGTCTCATTAGGCTTACACTCAGATAAAAGCAAACAAATGTAGACTATTAATTTACAGCTCTGCTTTTGTTTAATGATAATTCTTATCTTTTCTTAATCTCAGCAGCTTTTTAATTATTTATATAAACTTAAAAACTCACAATAACTTAAAACTCCTCTAGATGTATCAATTTTCCCACTTATCTACTAATGCACTGAGTATTTATGACCCCAAGATTGATGGTGTTAGCACAGAAATTCTGTGCACATATCCGTATCAGATTTTCAAATCGTACAGAAATTATATTCAATGATTATCATGAATGAGGATAATAGACAAAGGAAGGCAATAAAACAGAGAAAGATACCACAAAGTAAACAGAATTTAAAACATTTCTTTTTAAATACTTTTTTCACTTTTTTAAGTCACAGTGACATAACTTTTGTAGGTTACATTAACCAGCCAGTTCAGTGGTTTTGCCATGATTTCAAACTAAATGACATCTTGCATTAGACAATGCAGACTTACTGTATTCTCTAATCCTTTGTAGCTTTCTAACGCTAAAAGTTGGAGAGAAGATGCTTGAAATTACTGAATTAAAAATAATTCTGTTTTTACTAAAGAGATTGCAAGTTTCTTTTCTATAAGAAAATATTATTTTTCTTCCCTAATATTACAGCAGAAATACAGATAAAATCCTGGTTTAAAAGTATTAAAAAGAACAGGAAAACCAGAAATTGCCTTCACATTACATTACATTTTTCAATATACAACTATAGAGATGGAAAAGGCAAGGGAGCAGGTAAAAGCAGCATTTTGCTTCTTTTTTTTTTTTTTTTTTTTAAAGGCCAAATTCTTGGGGAAAAGAAATGACATGCATCTCAAAGAATACACTGGAATATCTCCATTCTCACCTTTGAGAACATTTTAGCTTAGCTGACAATGGTGCTAGCTACTTTAAAATCACACTCAATTGTTTGTTTCAGTGGCATGACTGCTTTAAGAACTCCTGAGACTTAAGAAGACATAACGCAAGTATCCATCTTGAAGCTCAAGGAAAAGGGTTTTTTCCATTTGGGTTTTGCTGTTACTGGTTGGGGGTGGGATGAGGGTGGCATTTAAATCCCAGCTTCTGAAAGAAAGCAATTCTGCACGAGACTCACAGCTTCCATTTACAAAACTACATTTTTACTGAGAGGCTTCAAAGGAAATCATGAGAGTGTTGCAAATGTGACAAGCAATAAAAATACCACAATAATAATAAAAAAAATCCTTTAATTTTTCCATTCAATCTTAAAACTTAAGGGTACAGCTTCATTTGTTAGGACTTTGGACTTGAAATCATATAACTGACCTATCTAACGCATCTTTACTTGCTTTTGCTGTTATGGAATGAAGTCTTGGTTGAGACTACTGAAGATTTTCAGATGAGTAACTATGGAAAAATAGATTTGTATCCATTTAGACAATTAATAAATTTGCATCAAGCTTGGCAACCAGCACCTCTCAAAATCTCAAAAGTATTCAAGATAATTTTTTCTTGTTTTTCAAATTAGAAGTTTAGATCTAAAATTTTTCATTCTTGTTTTAAAGTTAAATTGTCTTCTTTATTTAAACTGAGTTAGAATTTTATAACCGAAATGCTTTCTTTTGATCACGCTAAATTAAATTCAACATTTTACTTAATTAATTATCAGGTTGGTGTCCACATCAGGTATCAGCCAGAGTCTGAGTCTTGGAGTATTCTTTTGAAGAATGAAGATTCTATCTATACATTCTTCAAAAGAACGACTGGCTGAAATAACACATTTGTAAAGTTTACTTTGCATAAGCACAGTAAACTAAATCCTCCACATTCCAAAATTATTTCACTACTAAGCAACAGCAGAATTAACCAGTTACCAGTAGTCTAGAAATCATCAAAAGAAGAGAGTTGTTTTCTCTGATCTGAATAATGACCTAAGTTAAATTAGACAATATTTATTACTTGATGCTAAAAACTATTAATAAATGTTTTCCCAAAGTCAAGCAAATGCCTTTTTGTCTATGAGACTTTAGCTAAGCAAAGAGAAACTAATTTCCAAAGCATTTGAAATGTCGTAAGACAAAAATAAAAGCAAATTTAACAAACTCTTCTGAATGTAAGCTGTAAAAGCCAAAACTGCTGTATGCACACACAAATCACTAGAAATCAGAACTCAAATAGCAATTCTGGCAAAATAAACCAGACAACTTCTGTCTCTGTCCCACAGCAACCTTCTTAAGCAGTTCTTCGGTTCTACCCATAACCATGTTTGTCGCTGAGCACAACAGTAGTTGTGGCTGCCTCTCAGTAACTGTGTCAAAACCAACAGCCTCAGCTGTGGCAGACTACTGCTACTTTGACACACAAGAGTCCATTTTTGTACACCTTCAAGACTTAGAACACTCTCTGAACATGATGGACCAGATTTAGACTTGTGTTGGCACAGACTTTTGTATCTGCATAGCTAAGAAAGGAACGAACAAATGTTATGAGGGTGGAAAGAAACTGTATAATAAATTGCAGTGGGGGAAGGAAGGTAGGAGTGCTGTGAATATCTGTCACACTGCTGTCATTACATAGACATAGAACTTCATGGGATTTCAAAAAAAACATGCAAGGTCTATCATATATTTCATAACTTCTACAAGCCAAATGACAAGAAATATTTCCATGCCAATCTCTTGGCACTAGATAAATAGTTCTCTCCAAAATTTTTCATTCCTTCTCTATAGCCCACCTCCAAGATGCAATCCATGGAACTGTGCAGGAAGTTCCAAAAACTTTCTTTGAATTAAGCATACTGCAGGTTTGCAAAATTTGCCCCCATAAATGGAAACAAAACTACGAAACAGAGAAGAATGAATGGCCATTCCCAGATTCCAATTCATATTCTACACAAGGAAGGTCCTCTAATCTGTGCCAAAGGAATTGCCTGCAAAGAACTGTCCTGCCACATTATACCTTACGCCAGAGCACATAAGCACCTAAAGAGCATCCCGAAGTCTTAGATTCAGTACAGCACTATTACCAAAGGGGGCGATGGCAAGATCATCCAAATCATCTACTGATTTGAAACAACAATTTCTATAGCCATACAAGATGATTTTTTATTTTAGTTCTTTATCCAAAAAGAGCTATAGCTACTTTACCAGACTGGAGTGTTGCTTCCTCACGTTTGCCTCAATACCCCTTCTCACCCCCACCATCTTTTTATTGACTTCTAGTTCCTATCTCTCACAGCTCCATTTTTAGCTTCTGATTCTCCTGTTTCTTTCCCGCTTTAAGCACAAGGACAAAATGTATTAGCTTTGTCTTCTGGGACCCTTTTACCTGGCTTTACAACAATTGAGAAGTAATTACTACTGTAATAACAGTCTTTGTCCTCTCAATGCCAGAACTTACACATCATGCAATTGCCGAACAATCTGACAAAGTGAAAAACAAGAGATGGCAAAACCCTGCAAGTTTAGAAGGAATAATCAGAGTCCAGGAAAGAGAGCACGCCCAGGTAGCAAACATTCACAGACTTCAGCGTGGGATGTGAGGTGAGGCTGAACTGCCTTATCTTACATCAGGCAGCTGGCAGTATGGGAATACATAGGAGCACATCAGCATGGATTCATGACAAAGACTTCCAGAAGAGTTAGGAATCAAACCAAACTGAAAATTTCAATATACGCTTTCTTTTTTGTCCCTTTAGTAATGCACATAAAAGTGACAAATGATTTTGTCAGTCATTTATGATCTGTTATAGCACTGGAAAAGGTATAATCTAACACAGCATTCTTGTGAAATTATTCTTTCAGAATTGTTTTAAGCAGTCTCTGCAGCTAACTTCTTCATGGTATGGGACATCTTATAAGCAGCCTGGCATGATCATGTTATCTATGTGATGCATGCAATGAAAGGTATGAAATGTACTTTTGTCTTGGGACAAAAATAGGGAATTTACAGGGCTAGATCAGTTGATATAGTCTAGTCTCTTGAGAATGGCAAATATATGACAATATGTAAGACTGTAGAAAAAAAAAATCTACTGTTTAACTGTACATCGTTGAAAGCTACAAATAACTGAATCCTTCTGTGAAACTGTAACAGCAAAATATACCATCAACTATACTCGCATTTTCTAAAATCAATTTCATTATTTATTCCATCATCTGTCACTGTTCCATATTCATTCTTTACTGTATGAAGCTCTACCATGGAAAGGTGACAAACTAAAGCCTTCTTATGAACTGCATCTAAACCAATTTGTGTATTAACTTGAGTTATACTACTGAAACAAGTACAAGCATTAGACTTGCAAGTATTTATAACGAAACATTGTTAAGGACAAATATGCAAATCTTTATTTTCTTTCGTAAGACAAAACCAAAAAGCGAATTAAGAGATATTTTCTTCCTCAGCATAAATTAAGAAAAGGAATCTCTCATGCATTTGCTAATTTGTCTAGTGTAACTTAAAATTCCAACATCCAAAAATCACCACTGGATCAGCTGACACAAATTTTGCTTGAATAAGACAGGACTGACAAGGAGATGAAAGGAGAAGACAGATGTAATCTGTGAGGAATCACAGGACATTCAGACCACTCAAATGTATTTTCAGCATTAAAAATTCTGGAAGTGCAACAGATGTGAGACCACCTCTGCATAACACCCTTTGCTGGTAGAATCACATATTCAAAAAAGGGAGAATTCTTGTTTACTGGCTTTCCTTCATTTTTCTTTCCTTGTGTTTTTTAATTTGGTGCGTTGACAAATTCTATGAAGTTGGCCCTTAATACTTTGATTTGCAAGTTAAATAAGAAATCTTATCATATACATTTAAATCTGCATCTCTTAACACAGACGTGATATTTAATCTGAATCATCAGACTTCATTACTACTCAGTCTTCTTCAAGTCTTCTCAAACATATTTTGGTGAAAAACAACTAAGATTGGAAAGACAAAGTATTATTGACTAAAAACTTGAGGTCCTTGTACAAAAACACATCTCCACTTATAACTGAGGGGTAACCGTATACTAAAATGTTTTAGTATTGCAACTTCCATAGTAGTTTTACACCTAATTCTTAAGGCACAATCTGCGAATACATTTCTTTCCTGTTTCCCTGGTTTGCTCCGGGCCAAGAGATACCATTTTTCATTTATTTCCATTGCTTTGCCATTTGCCCTAAGTAGGCCTGCTATCACAGATACAATTTGTCACTCTGTTAAACAACATTTCTTCATAATTGATTAATACTGTACCATAAATCCATCTCTAAAGCACTAAAGTTCATTTGTTAATCTGGAGTATTTAGGGGTAGAAGCAGCTAACTGTATGTCAGACATCTCTCTCCCTATAATACTTTCCTTCTTCCTTCCACTACATTTCTCCAGCAGAGCCAACGCTTTCTGTGATGTGTGATCTCATTTCAGGTCTTTCAAGTTCACCTTGCCTCTAAAATGCAATACTTCCTTTTTTTTTTTCCCCTCTGAAGAAAGCTAGTGGAATAGTATTTGTTGAATTATTTATTCACTGGAGGCTTTCTGATATTTATCAACCAGCTTTAACAGAAGACAGAACACAGTCTTATTTCTGTGGAGACAGTACATTTTACCTCAGCTGACATTTACCAATAGGAATTCAGTTATGATATACCTTGCATAAAATAGTATCTGAAAAGCAAAAATTCAGTACAACCTTCTTCATCAATACCTTTAACTTGTATGTTTTCTCCAACTGATAAAAATTACTTTAGTACTCACGGGCCAAATCTTATAGCCTTTAATCACAAGAATCAGAGGACCAAAAGGAGGAGACTTTTAGAAACGTAAGAAGTCAAACAAAGACTTTATTAGTAATCCACAAAGACATACGTTCACAAAAATGAGTTCTTTAGATACTAAAAAAAAAAACTTTATTAAAACATGTAAATCATTAGTATCAAAGCAAAATGCAAGCTTTAGAGTTTGGGTGATCATTTCTGGTACTTTTACAACTTTTAAACAGTCCAGTTAGGCTGTTTGGAGAAGACTGTGGCCTCCTTTTTTCTCTTCTTCCCTTTGGAAAAACACTGCTAGTATGGTTTTAAGGCTGAGCAAAGTCAGAATCACCAAAGAGTATTTCAGTTGACTGAAATTCACTTGTAACACAGTTTTTGACCAATTCGAACGCATCTGGAAGACTCTGTTTCAAGATAACTTATTACAACTTACTGGGAAATAAAAACAAAATACCTTTTTAAAAGGCCTCGCAATCAACATTAGTTTAAGAATAACAGATTACTTTTTATTATAGCAGATTAAATTTTAAACTAAGGTTTCTCTGATACTCTTTTCTTGCCAGAATAAATAATTTCCACTCTTTTGGGGGACTCAAGTCCTTAAGGTTCTTAAGGAAGCTTTAAGATCCTTTAGGACCATAAACCTTTACCCTACACACATAAGATTTCTCACATGGTCCAGGCTCTATGTAACTAATCCTTTTGATTTGTATTCTGACTGCCCATGGTTTACCAAAGAGAAGCGGGATTTCAGTCCTATAGCTAATCCCAGGAGTAACCGCAGTCAGAACAGAATCCCCAAGAGCTTCACATCATCACAGCACAAGTCTAAGAAAGTACAAAAGCACTCAAGTCCTTTTCCAAAGAACAAAGAAAATTTCACCCCCCAACAACTCCAACCCCAAGCCCCACTATTAATGAAGAGATACAAAATGAAACCAAAAAACAAAAACAAAACAATGCATCATTCCCAGTTCTCTTTTGTTCATAAAACAGATTTCAACTTATCTCCTCAGCCTTTCATCTAAAGGGAACAGTACATTTTCAGTTCTGTTGATGCGCTGTCTAGTACTTCTGGAAGCCCTTGGGTTTGGGATTGTCTTCTCTGCTTTTAATATTTTTCTATCAAAAAAGATTTAACTCAACACCAAAAAACGATTCTCAAGTAATAACCATCTGCTGTCAAAAGGTAACAATTTGTAGTAAATTATCAGGTGTTTTCAGTATATTCTACTTGGAGAAGATACTTGCAGACGCACAGAATGCTCTTAGGGTTTTTTTTCACAAAGATTTTTCTTAAAACTCAGTAAGCAAAGTGTTGTTAAGTAACAAAACCTTGCACTGTCTATTTAGAACCGACTGAAATTTTGTTTCCATTTCATGCTAACAAAAAAAATGGAGGAAATTCAGAAGAAAAAAAATTCCCCCCTGATTTCTAACAAGTTTACATCTCCATGAACAAATGAGATTTTTTTCCCAGCATACGGATGTTTAACGCCAAACTTTTTGTCAAATAGCATTATCTTCCTCTTTTGTTATGGTTATAATTAGTGGATTATTATATATTTAAAGCCCAGAACATTAAAAGTGCCATAGCCAGAATAAGTTAGTAAATCACATGGTATTTAGTCAAAACGCTAAATGTCAACACACCTCCTATTATGAAAGTACATATGAGTTCATTGATGATTGTAAGTGGTCAGCACCTCCGCTTTACATCTTGTTTAAGAGTCAAAAGAAACCTACTTTTTTCTACCAATAAGATCAAACAAGTGCGGCTTTCACGTCTTTAATTATGATTGGCCTATTTCATGTGTCTCATTCATTAAAGTCACTACTAAAATTATTCTTATTATCCTTTAAGGTATGTTATTTCTAGTGTTTCCATTCTAACATTTTCACCTATGGAAGCAAGCAGTATACTTTTGTGGAATTTTACCACTTCACAGCAGTAGGCATTTCTCAGCTCTCATCTGCCTGCCTTTGAATAAGCCCAGTGCATGCAGCCTTTCTGAGAAAGGCCTTCACCTGTTGCTTAAATAGAAAATTTCTTTTAGGTCAAACACTTATTTTTGAGCCATGCAAATATAATATTAATTATTTTAGAATGCAAACAATTACAACTGCTTCCATTAAATCATTCCCTAAATGAAAATGTTGAGAAACTTCAAAAAAAAAAAAATTATCTGAGCAAAATGATCCAAGTCTTAGAAAATAACTTTTTTTTCAATATATAAACTGTACATTAAAAATGCAAATACTGCGTGAGGAGATATAAGGAGATTCTTCCCTGATGTCAGTCTTGTAAAACCAATGAGCAAAGGAGCAGAGGTACAACTTTCACTAAATCTGAAAAATGATCAAAGTATTATTTGCCTCAGTCTCACCATAAATACAAGTTTTCAAAAAAAATTAATCCATCGAATCAATTACAATTTTATGTTATCAAACAGAAATTGATTACTCGAATGTCAGGAGAGAGCAGGAGTTGTTTTGAGTGTTTGTTTTTTTATAAAGAAAAGGATGCAGATCTGCCCTCACACTGAAATCATATACTATGTCCTCAATGGACTGGCAGCATATTGAGCACTGCCCTGTCAGATTTCAGCACAGATTATTGATCTACTGGAGTGCAACTTTCTTCCACAACTGTTTTTTAAACAGTAGTAGAATGCCATAGGATCAACACTCTTCAATGTTGCTTTAGGGCTTGAGAAGAAATTAGGTTTAGCAATGATCACAGTGGGCCCACAAATGAAACTTCAGCACTGCATAGCAAGCATTTTTAATTTACATGTGAACAGGGTGCTTGACGTTTCTATGTGTCTAAATTGACATAAGAAACAAATGCATAGCATCACTGAGAGCTGTCGGATTGAAGCATCTTAACATTTTATATGACCTTCTTATCCTCTCCAACTTTTGATTTTGAAACTTTTTAACTATACTCTTTTAATGCACCCACTAGAAAAATCATACGTAAGTAAGTTATTCAGACAGCCGTTTCAAGTACAGCTTTTAGTAAACCAGAAATAAAAGAGTGGTAAATCCAGATCCAATTTCAATCTGTCCCTGTTACATTTTAATCAAGAAATACATTAAAAAGCACTCTTCAGCTTCCAATTTTTTTTTTTTTCTACTAGGAATAGTACTGAGAGTTGATTAACCGTAATACATAATCATTTCCTATTGAAACTTTGAAAAGGAGCTTTAGAACTATGTGTTCTGCTACAGTTGAGGGAAAAAAAAAATCAATATAGAGATTTCAGCAGCTCCAATCAAAACTACGTTCAGTCAGATCCAACAGAGAAAAAATGCATCACAAAGCAAGATGACCATCTGGAAAGAGATTTCTTCCTGAGTTACTGAAGAAGCGTAGATCAGCAGGAAACAGAAATCATTAAGGAGACAACATTTGGGGCTAAAAAGATGTATGCAGTTGGCAAGTATATGCTTTCATAAGCTGGAAGACTTTGGTTTCACAATAAACCACTTATTTTGGCCAGATTTAATAAGACTATCTTCTTTGGGCCTAAATCAATCCAGTATAAATCGCCATAAGAAAATCTGCAGTTATACATTTTTCCCACAAGATGGCACTAAACCCACATCCTGCAGAACAATATTAACAAGCACCAAAACACAAAAGAAAAACTGTGGTCATATTCCTACAATAAACAAACTAATTTTATATAATTAAAAGTTTTAGGTATGGTAAAATAAAATTAACAGCCTAAGGCAGGTCTTTTCTTAAAAGAGAGCAATTTTCCCTTCATACTTAGGAACTGGGACAAGGGAGACACAGACACAGACAATACACATTTACATACTTATTATATACGTATATGCACTTACACACACATAATACATACTGAAATATATGCGTCTGTACATATTTTATATATATATATTTATAAAAGGAAATGAAATCCAAACTTTCGTTCCCAAGTATAATACACAAAAGTATCTGCAGAAACTGAAAATCCAACCCGGACTCTGAAACTGGATTGCTTTGCAAGGGATAATCATAAAAAGCAAAGACAAGACGTAACTGAACTTAAAAGCCAGTAGCAAAAAGCCCTCTAATTTGGAGCAGTGCAAGTGTATAACCAAGTATCCTCTCTAGAATTACTTAAACGAAGACCAGGGGATCCCTAATCTAAAATATTGTTCAAATTTAAATCAAAGCATTACTAGTCTGGAACTTTGCTTTAATTCTTAAGTTTAAAACCATAAATCACAAGCTAACTTACCATCACTAATCAAATTAAGCTGGTATCTTTTCCCAAAACAATGTATAAGGCTACATTGGAAGGGGGAGGGGAGTTGGGGAAGGTGTTTAGGTTTTTTGCTCCTCCGTTGAAGGTTTTCAAAACTTATTAATACCTGATTTACAGTTAGTACCTAACAACAAATCAAGTTAACCCTGGTTCTTTGTTCCAAGTTCTAAGCTCAAAATTGTTTCATTCCCCTGGTTACACTAACACTAGTTGGTCAATGCAGAATGCAATCAGACTTTGCACTGCAAATACTAACAACCTAATGCAATGTTTTGTACTTCCACGTTTATATATGTTACAGCCTTCATTCCAAAGAAACAATTACAAATATTGTACGGTTACATACATCAAAGAATATTTAAATCTCTAAATCTTCTTAATCACCATTTAACACTCAATACTGCATGAAATAGTTAACTTTTCATGAAGCAGTTGAGTATTTAGGATTTTAAGTTTTAAGGAGCTCTGACTTACATTCTTTAAACGTGATCATAGAGCCTGTTCTGTATTTCAGATGGGGTTGGGGGGGGATGGGGGAGGAGTGGAAGCAAACTTATGCTATGATTTTGAAAACAATCCACAAACAGTAAGAAATTTCTCAGCTAAGACTACAGATCCACTATTCAAACATTACAGGGGACCAATTGAATACAGTAAATACTTCATTTTAAATTATTTGAAAATTCTTTACAGCTACATACTTTCACCCCCACCCTTTTTTCCCTTGTGTGTTGGTGGATTCTTTTTCCCTTAAGTATATAGCATAATCTCAATTACTACAGTGCTGAAACAGTAGTGTATCCATATGCTGGTGTACTATTTAGTAGTGGTTCAAATTCACGAAGTGCCCAGAAGCCTCCAGGGAGCCTTTTGTTGCCAACTCCAATTAAACAAACAGGTACTCAGGGTCATTTGGGGCCAACTGCATTCCACGGTGCTGAATTTTAAACTGCTAGCACTATCTTTTCTGCCAACTGTTTACTGTATCATACTTTTTTCCCCTATTTCTAAGACTGCTCTTAAGTAAACATGTTGTAAGACTATTCCATTCATACAGCTATTAAGAAAGAAAGGAATTATTAGAGCTCTGCAACCACTTTTCAACTGGATGCAAAACAAAATAAGGCAAGTAAAGGTAAGCCAATTTCAGGATCTGGTCTGTGCTCCAAGTCTTATAATCGACAAAAAGCAGGGTAAGCACACCATTGCTGGTTTCCTTTCAACCATCTCATGTTGCAGATAAGACCACAAGATCTGTGGTATAGGTAAGGCATTTTAGAGCCACCTCGGAGTGCAAAAAGCTTATTTAGTTGTAACTGCTAGCGTTGTTTTTTTCCCAAATCACATGCTTCCACATCTGTCGGCTATAATGCAAACTCATTGCAGTTTAAGTACAGATTTGTGATCAGAATGAATATCCGCTTCAACACATCCTCCCTTAATCCCCAGTTTTTGCACTGTATGACCAGAGAGGATTTGTTCTATACTGTATAAAAGGAGGTAAGAGTACAGAATCAATACTCATGTCATCCAAAACACTCCCTGCATCCCGCGCAGATAATGTCAGCTCCTGTAAATAATTCAATAAAATATACGGGCTCCTTCAAGTTTTTAAGAAAGTACATAACCTTATACCTTTCTACTTTTTAATTCATTCTCAGATGCCTCTTCATAACAGGATCATTTTATCTTACTCTTGAGCAACACACAAGAGATGGAATATATTAACAATATGAACTGGTTTTATGGCTTTCTGTTTTGCTTGAATCTACCCCTGATTCCTCCCTTCTCTTCCATAATCCACATATTACCTAGATTTTCCTGTACACTTTCAACAAGTTCGCACTGTTACATCTGGTTTACTTTGCTCAACACATATTTTTCAATTGCAGCTTTTCTTTATCATTTCTCAGATAATGTTGTATTTTCAACACAAATCATACAGTGGCAAAATCTTGAACAAGAATATCTGTGTTACTGTGGGTAGGAGGGCTGTTACTTCGCCAAGTACAGCACACAGACAGGATGACTAGCAAAAACCACAGAAAATAAAACAAAAATTATCATAATAAACTATTTTCTATTTAAAGAAATATCAGTAAATCCATTTCACAAAAGCACAAAGTGATAGCATGCATCACCATTGCCTTACACATTACAGTATCCCCGTTTGTGGAATTAAAACCTTGCCTTTTTCAGAGTACAACCTTTAGTGAGAAAGAAACTCCACTGAGACCATTAGGTTGAAAGCAAAACATGAAGCAATTATAAACATCAAAGAAACACAGTCTTCTTTGCTGTGCTATGCATGCTTTTAACAGCACTTCTAAGATAAAAATAACTATATAAAAGCAAACTAAACTTTATGACTGAATGCAGCTAATTTACCAACTTTCATTAGAAGAACATTTGATTTAAACAGAAAGCTTCATGATCCTTTATTATGTTTGCTTTGTGGTGTTGCAAAGATTTTTGAGTTTTAATGTTTCTCTTATAAATGTGTTCAAAGACTGCACTGGCAACCATTATTTAGTGATACAGGTGTGCCCATATAAAAAGTTTCCTGAGCAAAATAAGAATATTTTTCCTCTTTTGAGAGATTACAGTGTTTTCTGAGCTCTGTCCCACAACACTGATTATTTCTAGCCTGATTTTCATAGAAGACTGAGAATAAACTAGAAAACTCATAAATCACACACTGCTGTAGTTAGTCTCTCAGAAACCAGACTACCTAGGTTCAGTACTGCCCTTCATTCATGTTCTTCCATCACTTAATTACTGTAAGATAAATTATTCTGGTATCAGACATCATTCAGACTCCACACCAGAATTTTAGAAGAATTCTAGGGAAAAACATACTTTTTTCAGCACAAATTACTTACATAATAATTTGGTCAACTGGAGACACCATTAAAAAGATAAATTAAAATAATCAAAGGTAAATAGATTTCTATATAAAGGTTACCAGATATACGTTTCTATGTAAAGGCTAAGAGAAATAAAGCTTCATTCTGTTTCTGCTGTTTGATGAGTGCAAGTGCAAAGCAGTTGGAAACCAGCAGAAAATAGGAGTGCTTCCCTCATGTCCCCCACTCCATTGCCTATATGGCAATAACAAAAGAACATTGCCAATGAAAGAAGGGTGTAACAAGGAATAGGATGCATTAGTTTTTCCTGTATTCCAAACTAGCCTTTGTATTGTCTTCTCTTAACCTAGGTATCACTATCAGTCCTTACTGTTCTTCCATCAAATCCAGAAAAGCTGATTCCAAGCCTTCCATTTGAAATTCTTTCCCTGATAAACAAGAGAACCACGACTCTACACATTCCTAGTAATAGGAACAGTATATTTCACTATTCTTGAACAGTTTCATACACAGATTGCACAGAAAAATTAATATTGCTAATATTTCAAACAACTGCACCAATGCTAGAAGTGATAAAATTTGAAATATAGTTCTCTAATTTAGAGCCATCTACCCACACTAACAATTGGAAGGGGTCCTGCTCTGATACATTCTGACACTGTACAGATGAAATCACTAGTAGCAGCAGAGGATTAATTGCAGGGGAATTGTTCTCCACTATGACACATGCTACGGCTCCTATAATTTCCAGTATGCCTTCTCACTCAATCTATACAGGAGTTAATCCATTTATGTCACCTTCCAGGAGGCATACAGTAATGCAGATAGTCCTTGAGGACCAGAAATGTCTGGAATAAACCTTTATGCTACACTACGATAAGTGAGGACTTGGATCAGTCTCTATAAATTAAAGGGGAAAAAAGTCTGAATCTTAAGACATTCAGTGTATTACAATTAATACTTCTGAAGAAAATTACTTTTGTTTTTTCAACTGAAAAATAGGAAAAAAGCTGGTTTAATTGTATAAGTATTGTCTAAGTCTCTTTATAGTCAGAATTTTATAGCCCAAGAAGGCAAGCTTGTATATAGTCTGACGTCTAAAATGACCAAATCTTCTGTTTTCTCACACAGAACAGTATTACTAAACAGTATTACTCTAATCAACCAAGATGTTTATCAGAGATGCACAGAGAAACTAACACTGTTCTTCTGTGCTTCAAAGTTCATTTTTTTAAATTGGAGCCTGTAGATCAATTTGCTGCCAAAACCAGCAAACGGACTGATGATTACAACTTAATTTACTTATTTCCAATTTACTCCACAGAGGAAAAATAAAGTTTCTGGTAGCACTGGAAGTCATCTAATGCAAATTTATTAAAAGTTATTTCTAACAAACAAACAAACAAAAAAACTTTTCTTCAGGAATGATGCTCCTTAAGTGGAATGGAAATGTCACCCAGTGAGGTAGAGGTTCAAACACCAGAACAGCCAGACAGTGTGCTCAGACACAGAGGAGAAATGGACTAGGTATCAAAAAGTATGCTCAGAGTTAACAAAAGAAAGATTAGAAGTGAGAATAAACTGGAGTTTAAAAGGCACTACACTATCTTTTATCTCTAATAGGAACACTTGCCAGAATATTGACAGTGAAAACTTCATTGCAGACTTTTTTTTCATATGATCAATTTCTGTATCTGCTACAGAGATGTTAAATGATCACAGAAGAGAACAGAGGTGGTCAATGGAACAATGTCTTTTGGCAAGTCTTAAACCATTATCTCAGAAAAACACTGCTTTCCCTTTTCACTTCAGTTCCTCTGTATTATCATCAAGTTTCCTTATCCTACTAAAAAAACCCAACCCCAAACCAAGAAAGATTACAGTTTTAAAACTGTAATTTTATTCACAAACATGAGGTAGAGATCTCATTGACATCTGTAGCAGTAAACCAAAGAGCTCCAGTTCAAAATACTTATTTCACACCTTTTTTTTTTTAATAACAAAATGAACCACTTCATATCACTTCTAATAGCACATTCAATCTATTCAAGCCATATCAAAGGTACTCTTTGGGGGTTTGATCCTTTCCAAACCGTCTTCTTACTGAAATACTTGAGCAGCTACCATGATTCATTTGTCACACAGACCCTCTCTTTAATATTCCCAGTTGTACTGGGAACACAAGTTCAATTCTAGATATTGAATTTTGTCTACTAAGAGAAAAAATTCTGAACAACTTTTCCTCCGAAACTTTGAGAACATGAAAAAGCCTTTATAGAAAGGTGTACCTTAAAATAGTACTCTGCCATGTCTACTGCCAAAAGCCTTATTAAAACATATTATACTTTCTGGACCGGAATCTACTTTTTGTCCTTTGATACACAGAGCCTATAGAAATCCTGAGCAAGTGCAACCCATATTCAATATGAATCAAACATCTGAGCATGATCATGTGAATAACTGTTCCATTTTCCTGTGTGTTCTAAAACTGTTCATCACAATGAATACATACAGACAAAACAAATTCCAGAAAATATCACAACTACTTTTTTTATTATTGATTATTTTAAAGCAAGTTCACTGATGATACCATACTGGGAGGGCTGGTTGACATTCCAGAGAGACCTAGACAGGCTGGAGAGCTGGGCAAAGTAGAACCTAATGAGGTTCAACGAGAGCAAGTGTACGGTCCTGCACGTGGGGAGGAAGAATGCCAAGCGATAGAGGTTAGGAGTGGGCCTGCTGGAAAACAGTTATGAGGAGAAGGGCCTGGGGGTCCTGGTAAACAGCAAACTAGCCATGAGCCAGCAAAGTAACCTTGTTGCCAAGAGGGCCAATGGAATCCTGGGTTACATAGGGAAGAGTGTGACCAGTAGGTCAAGTGAGGTCATTCTCTCCCTCTACTCTGCACTGGTGAGGCCACAACTGGAATACTGCATCCAGTTCTGGGCTCCCCAGCTCAGGAGAAATAGGAAACTACTGGAGAGAGTCCAGCATAGGGCAACAAAGATGACTAAAGGATTGGAGCATCTCCCTGATGAGGAAAGGCTGAGAGAGCTGGGACTCTTTAGCCTGGAGAAGAGAAGGCTGAGGAGAGACCTTATTAATGTTTACAAGTATCTAAAGGGTGGGTTGAAGGAAGATGGAGCCAGACTCTTCACAATAGTTTCCAGTGACAGGATGAGGGGTAACGGGCACAAACCGGAACACAGAAAGTTCCATTCAAATATGAGGAAAAAATTATCTACAGTGAGGGTGACAGAGTCCTGGAACAGGCTGCCCACAAAGGTTTGTGGAGTTCCTGTCTCTGGAGACCTGCCTGGATGCAGTCCTGAGTAATGTGCTCTGGGCCATCCTGCTTTAGTAGGGGAGTTGGACTAGATGATCTCTAGAGGTCCCTTCCAACTCTGACAATTCCGTGATTAAGTCTGTCCCATCCAAAAAAGCCTATCTTCTCCTCGTAGGCATATTTTTATAGGAAAATCTTATTAAAATGTAAACATGTATCTGGTTTAGCCTCATTCCTTTCCATCTCTTGGTTCATTAAAATCCTAGATACTGTGTATATTTTACAGTGTAATCTATTCAGATTACTTGGATTTGCATGGGGGGAAATTGAAAGTTATTTCTCAGATAAAACAGTAGAACAATACTCACATAGTCCCCTGGTCAAAAAATTCCCTTGCTATCATCATTGCAGAGTTCTGGACACACACATCACGTTCACAATGCTTTATTGTTTATGAGTTTAAAGCTCTTTAATTCTTTAGACCTTTCTCCTCTTCACAGCAAGTAAAATTGCCAAATAAAATCATTAAATAACCAACTTATTTTTTCCAAGCAACTAGTCTTCTGTTATTCTGTATTCTGCTTAGCACATGAAGCATTTGAGAGGAGGAAGGAAGTTAAATGTGCATAGTCCTAAACTCTGATTAGTCCATCACGTTTTTCTTGCTTTAAGACCTTTGCTTTTTCCTCCAGTGCCACAGCAGGCTTAATCAGGCTGGACCTTAGAAGATAAATTCCAGGAATGATGAAATGCAAAATATCCCGACCTCCTTGGAGAGTAACGCCAACTGTTTACCTGCCAAGTGAAAAGCCTTCAGCTAGCTGGATCATTTATTTTTAACTATCGCTAAAAAGAATAAAGGAGAAAATGGCTCCAGACATTTCAGAAAACAGAGAAAAATGATACATTTAATTACTTTAGTAACCAAATAGTCATTACATTAATATTTGGTTCTGCAGGAGCTTTTATCACCTTATTTCCTCATAATATCTAGAAAGAAAACAACAGCCTTTATAAGTTCAGGGCAACCAGTTAATAATTTCTCATTTCGGTAGTCTAACAAGACATCTAGGGAACCTGGTATTAGACCCTGTTCAGCTAAACTTGTTAAGTCTAACCAAGAGTTTGAGAATAAACCCTAATAATCAAGCAGCTCTACTCACAATTATTGTGCAATTTCATTTGCATATTTGTCTATAATAAATCCATTTTTTAGTATTTCTTCAAAATGAAACTGTGCTGAAAGTTATCCCAATGACAAAAGTTTGGTAACTAGATCCCAGAAAGTGTGCTTGTCATTTCTAATGTGTTAAAATTCAATTGTATGAGACAAAATACCAGAAGACTATATTACTGATGCACAGATACATTATTTCTGGTCCTGAAGTCTGATTCATTGCAAGCATCTGATAAAACTATACAGTAAGTAAATCAATGCACTGTAGCTAGTTACAAATATTACCCAAATATAGCACACTTTCACCAGCCAGTATTCAAGTCTTTTTCATCAGAAATAATGTGAATATTTGCAATAAATTAAGCCACTTAGACTGTTCAGAACACTGATGTTTTTGCTGGCTCTTATTCCGCATTGAGGAGCAGAAAAATCTAAATTTATATGACAAAGAAACATCAAAATGTGCTTTTTTTAAAAGTTACAGGAAAAGGAATCTTTTTTTGGCCATGTGATTTTAAGCTTAACAACTCTTTTGACAGTCTTTCTTCCGCTGAACAGGACACTACGCCCTTAATTCAAACTCTTACATTAAATCTGAATAATTTCTGGTACTTTATATCTGGTACCTTGGATTTTAAGTGCTCTCTAAGGTAAATGGTAGCCACTTCAAGGAAGCTTTGTCTAGATAGATCAGAATAATCCTGACCACATGGTATACCTCAAGATATTCATTTTTCCTAATAAAATGTAACCTTTATTAAATCCAAATGTATCATCAACTAAAATATCCTGTAACTGATCTACTTGCCAAGCATATATTTGGTTGTGGCAACCCTTGTTTAAAGACTGATTTTTTTGTGTGTTTGAACAGCTTTTATGAAGTGAGTTTACACAATCTGCCTGTGAACATGAGTATCTGCTAGAAGTTTGCTGACAATTAATTTAGTTTCACTCAGTGTGAGCATGGTTCCAGACAGAGATGTCCTTCTGGCACTTTTTCTTCTGATTTGGAGACAGAATCCTTGGTTGACAGAACCAGGATGAAAGAATGTCTGCAACACAGACTGATGTATATGCCCAGAAGATGTCACCGTTCATTGATGACCTTATATTATTTATGACTATGATCACTCTGTTCTTATTAAGACCAGTGAGAGGTTTGAACAGTGCTCACGCAAGTGATTAATCCTTTAAAATTACAGACCGGGAGGGATAGCAACAGTTTAAATGTAGTTCAAATACAACCTATGTGCTTTCTTTTCCTGTGCATTTATAGAAAAGTCTGTGATTGTGTGATCTAGTGAGAAAATACCTTACATACCCAACAAAAACAACAAAAAAAAAGAAAAAAAGTTCAAAACAATGGGGCTCAAGTCAAATACTAAAGCATGTTTTTGTACTGGATCCAACAACCAGCCCATAGCGGATGCCTGGGGAAGAGTAGAAGAGGCATAAGCAGAGGGGGATGCAGCTTCCTGTATTCTTCATCTCAAGGAATTCTAGGTCCAGACTGAATCTGTTTTCTTAACAGTTATGGAATGACTTATATAATACTATCTAATGACTTTCTGATTTCCAGAAGCTAAAGTTCTGCAGCAAGGAGCTACCAACTTAATTCCTAATTTTTTGTTTAAACGTCTTTTTGCTAATTCTGACCACACTATCTTCATCTGACATTTCCAACATCTCATTTTATGAGAAATATTTTTTATTTCTCACTCTTTCTTTTTCAGTGCTCACACTCTTGCAGATTTCTATTTGCCATAGAACATTGCCCATGTTGTAACAGGAAAAAAAAAGCATTAATAAATATTTTTAAGCATCTATAAACCACTGTTTTCAAAACTTAGTATACTCAGCGAACCATGAAGAAGCAGCCAGGAAGAGAACATAGGTTACGCAAAATAATTTGCTATGATCAGGTTATTACAAAAGCAATGAATTATGTGTTAGTAGAGTAAGAACAACTATCTACAAGGTTATGTAGACATTTTTGGCAACCCTCCTGTCAGCTACAGTTAACGAGTACAATAGTAGCCTATTTTCCTGTGTGTTACCTAAGTAAGAACTAGACCTATGAATCAATGAATTCAGGTTTACTTTTTGCTTCTTTTAGCATCTCTTAAATTGCTCCATTGTTACTTAGCAGACAACAGTTTACAGAGCAGAACTCTCCAATAAAGGGGACTGGCAGACCTCCTACACAGTTCTCTCTTTGCCAGTCTCCTTCACAGAAGATTTGAGGCACTCAGTTACAGCTTTAAATGAAAGGAATACAATAGGAATGTATAACATCTTAATAATGAAATATAAATGAGAAGGAGTTTGGTTGGGTTTTGGTCTTTTTTTGTGTTTTCTTTCGGTTGTTTTTTGGGGTTGGTTGTTTTTTTAGTGTCAGGAAAACAACTCCTTATAGTCAACTGGAATTTTAATCCTACTTCCACAAAACATCAACAGAAGTTTTTCCACATATTTCCTATTTAAGACTACAGCAATGCAGTAATAACAATAAAAAAATTCTTATACGAGTCCGTTCATTACATCTTTTTCACAGCTTTTTTCCCAGAATAAGAACTGGAAGACTAAATTTTTTTTTTTTTTTTGTTTCCATCTAGTCACCTACCCCCTGCATTAGATTATGGCTGTCCCCATACCAAAACCACTGGGAGAAAAGTGTAAAGAACAGATGACACCACAAAGTTTTCAATCACATTGTCCATGGAGGAGACAGCTATTCATAAGATATTACACCCAGAGAGAAAATTATTTAACAATAGAGAAATATTAATTTTAACTGAAAAAGTAAGGATATGCCATAGGTCTTTCAGGCATGCTTTCTTCATACAGAAACTGTATTTTTCCCTGTATATGGCTGCTGACTGCTTCACTACCAGTGAAAATGAAATCTCAACTTGTCATCACTAAATATGAAGAAATGGTTCAAAAGTGAAAACATCAGGAGTTGGAAATGGAGTGCATTATCTAACTTTCTCAGAAGTGAGCTAGAGAGATAGGAGGCCTCTGAAGTCTCAAGAAGCCACCAAAGGTAACCCTCAAAATAGGATTCTTCAAAACAAAATATTTTAAAATACTTTATAAATTTTATAAATTAAGTTTTTCTGCTCAACTGAGTAGAAAGACTACATTCCTAGATGGCATAAGAATTCTCTCTTGGAAGAGTGTGCCAGGGTAATGTCAGTAAACAGTTTTCTGAAGGAAAAACCTATCTACATAGAGTTTAACCTATCCACACAGAAAATTCTTAAAGTTATAATGGTATCAATCCTACCATCCCATATTAACAGATACTTTGCAACATGTTTCAAAGATTATTTTTATTTTTGTTTTATTTCACAGTGAAGTCATGTTGGCTATCAATCTGAACGTTGAATGAACTTCAAGATTGCTTTGCACATTGCGATATTAATGTGCAATTACAACATGAGCATTAAATAAGTGAAGCTCTTCTAGTAATATTTCAATAAAAATTACAGAAATGTAATCTCTTGGATATGTGAAACTAGGAGGCACATATTGAACAAGTTATTTTACTCATACATAAAAGGAGTCATGTGGGTGTTTAACAAATTACTGTGACACCAGAGCATAAAATTAATACAGAACAAAAAATTATATTATTGTAGCAACATGGCTTAACATGTTTCCGAACTGCTATTTCAATATATACGTAATTTCTAAAACACTGAAGGCTAAGCTTTACAGAAGTAATTAAAGACTAAAGTCTTCTGCAGAGCTTTCCAGGAGCTGTAGTGCTCTAGATGGAAAATTGTGGAGCTTTCCTTTCTTTTGCAAGTACAAAGTGTCCTGAAGACTTCACAGAAGACTGTTATTTTCATTTTCAGACACACACAGAGATCCTAGCAATTTTCATGGAAATCCATACAGCCTTCACTCTAATGCAAATCAATATTTCTATAGCAACCAGAAAATTAGCTAAAAAAGAGCCATCACAAATATCCTTCTCAGGCGGCAATCTTATAAAGCAAGGATAGAAATAGTAGTGAGACATAGCTGCCTACCACTGTCTAGTCCAGGTACCCCAAGAGCATAAATGAGAATAGCTTCAGCCTCAAGACAGAATATCCAAATGTTACTTTTATATAGCACAATCCTACTGCTGCTACCAGAATCCAAAATTTATGGAAACTTAAAGATTCCTGTGGAATTTTTATTTTTTTTTTAAATCAGTTCCTGCTTGCAAGAATCCAGATGCCAGTGGTTTTTTTTTCTTTTCATTTTCACTAGGAAAATAAAAAGGATACCTAGCCCTCAATTTCCTAGTTAAGAGAAAAACTCCAAATCACTTAAAGATTTGACTTCAAACAGTAAGTTTTGACTCATAGCAAAACTGAAAATGTTGGGTTATTTCCTAGCAATCTATGTTGGCTTGTCTGAATATGGTCTGTACTTGCTTAAGTGCTTGAAAAATATCTGTGTTATTCTGCCAAGTTTCAGTTTAACTTGGTTACAGAAATTTAGTTGTGCTGTAATCATAAAAAGATATTTAATGGAAGATTCAAAGCAGTAACTGGAGTTAAAAATCAAGGCAGAAGATAAAGTTTCCTATCTTTCAATTTGTTCATTAACCCTTTTAAAAACAAAAAGGGATGTCAAACAGAAGTTGATTATTTCTGCCTAAACATGAAAGTTTTGGGTGATCTGCCTTGTTAATTCAAAATTTGTTTTAGGAGACGACTGAATAATTAACAGGATTAATTTACAACTACAATCACATCAAAACCAACTGAAATGGGGATATTTGTAGGTAAAAAAAGATATTATACTGCAGCCTACTTTTTCTTCTACTCATGGTTCTGCAAATATGGAGCGGCTTCATTGAAGCCTACAAAACAATATCACAAAGATAGACAAGAGAAGTCGATCAGGTCTTTACATGTAATTCATTATTGCCTTTACAGCTCTAAAACTTGCTCCACACAAAATAAAACCAAGTGAGTTTTAATTAAACAAACCATGCAGCTAAACTTCACATAGACACTGTGAATCAATGAAACTTTTAGGTTATTTTAATAGAGAAAACAGAGACACATATATAACCACTCTTAAATCTAATGTTCAACAAATATCGTCTTTCCCTTCAAAGGAAAAAAAAAAAAAAAAAGTATGTTATTTCTCACTAGCGGGTCAGTTTGCATGAAGTACTAAAACAATTCTTTTTTTTTTTATTCCATGTAGGAGGTACGAAAATATTGTGAAAATAAATAAATATACTCTATAACTCAGGTAATTCTTAGAAGTAAAATACCCATTATCTACCCTATGCTATGGCAAAATAATTGGCGCCTGCCAGGAATGGCAGGGAAATCTTAGCAAATGTATCCACCTTCCAGTTTATAATAGCCATACAGGCCTTCTAAAACCCATTATTTTCCCAGCAATGCCTAAATAGTCAGGAATACGTGTATATTTGGCCACAAATTCTGCACCTAGAATCCCTTCTTGCTCAAGTAATATTTATTACAGCTTTTCCGGGTATTTGAAGCTCATTTTAGGCCTTTTAGGCCCTTCCCATATGTCAAAAGGCACACAGAAAAAAAAGGGGAAGAAACAGTTACCAGTGATAATAACACAGCAAACACTATGCTCAAGCATAAAGCAAGCTCCTTTGAATGAATCTAAACTATAAATTTGTGGCTTTCCCCAGCCCTTGCAAAAAGAAAGAAAATTTACTCTTTTTTTTTAATTTTTTTTTTTATGAATAATACACCTATCCTTGAATGCCCCATGGTTTTACTATGGAAAACAAACGCACAGTAACATATGGTACATCTGTTTCATATTTTCCCTTTCTGCTGTCATACTATTTCTCTTAACATTCAGTAACACATTTCTGTTGGCTCATAATAATTATTTTAAGCTGCATATGAAACACAGTCTATCTCTACCATCATTCCGAGAACATGATGTTCCTTCCTCCCTCCCTCCTCATATAAATGTACAGTAAAATATTAAGTTAGCAAAACCAAAATTAAGACAAGAGAGACCAGAAGTCATATTATCTAATACTTTACACTCCATTTCCAGAAGCTTGATTTTGCAAACACTCCCACACTGTAATTCACAGGGAAAGTGATAGAAAGATGACACCAATAGAAACAATAGTTATAGCTTATTTAAGCAAACCCTAGTACTTGTTCAGAATGATACAAAGACATGTTCTCCAACTGTATAGGCAAACTCAGGCACAAATACCATGCTAAAATGTCTGTGAAGAAAAATCATGACAAGAGTGTTGGAAGAAAGCAGTGAGAAAATAATGATAAAGGAACTGAAACCAGTAAAATGTCAGTAGCTGGCAAAAGGCACACAAGGTAAGAAAAATAAAGGGATGGTAAGAAGATATTTTACCTATAAGGTGAAGGTACAGATAAAAAAATACTGAAAGGATATACGGAAATGTACATAAAGAGAGAATACTGAGAAGTAATGCGCCTAGTGGGAAATAATATGGCAGGTGTGGAAAAGAGTTTGACCTAGAAAGAGGCATAAAAAGACACCACTGGGGAAGTAAGATGGGAGCAGAGACAGAGCAGTGAATACACAAATAGAAGACAGCAAGTGTGAGCACAAACATAACAGAGAGATTCAACTCTAGCTTTCTTTTTAGATATGCAGAAGTACAGAACAGCCTAGGCAAAAAAGGGAAGATGGAGAAAGAAAGCAACTAGTAAATATCTTTTGCAAATCCAGTACTTGAAGTTGATGATGTTGTCATCACATCAAAAACACAGCAAAAAGTGTAACCAAAAAAAAAAATGTTAATTTGCCAAAAATATTTTTTCTCCAATCTGTCCAAGAATATCTAAATACTTCTGAGCAGCTGTCTTTATATCACATCACACAATGGGGCACTGATTGGTTAATCTGACTACCACTTCGTTAAATAAATAAACATTCAATAAAAATAACACAGTGCTACTGTTGAAACGCCAATTTTAATTCTAAGACTTCAACCCTTTTCATTTCTCTGTGAAGCAGATGGTCGTTTTGCTGTAAAGTGAAGGACTGAAGATAGTTAGATTTGGCACATCGAAAACTGGCACCGGAAGTTGAAAATGTTCTATTTCAATTTTGTCACAGAGAAAGATGAATCTATGAAGTAGAAGCTAAAAAGAAGTATTTAACTCTTCATCTGCTTCACCATTATAGAGTCTGAACAGTTTCCACAATATATTATTAAACATACTTTACAGCATGCTGTAAATGCCATAAATTAATAAGCAACTCCATTTTAACTTCTGAGGCACTCTTACCCTTTCTTCCCTCTTCTTACTGCATAATCACCAAAGTAACTGCATTTTAGTAGAAAGTTACCACGCGTATTTGGGG
>VXBW01002926.1:1538967-1556052 GCA_013400375.1 Thinocorus orbignyianus
GGGGGGGGGAATTCTCACCATGAAAGGATTTTTAGTTATCTGTTGAGAGAATACAGTATTTTTAACAGGAAGAAGAGGGCTTTTAAGATAGTCATTGATTCAACTGATATAACACTGATGTGATATCATGTATCATATTTCATATTTTAATAGAACTAAAACAGAATATATGCTTATTTCTCTTTAAACAGAAAATGCAGCCTATAAGACTGTTTCTATTGACTCAGAACAGCAATACAAAGGATCCCAGCAGAAAACATTTTTAAGAGATCTATAAATAATAACTCCAATAGACACTTGAGTCTTATATAGATAGTTTTCCAAAGGCTTTGATTTTTATTAATAAAAAGATAATTAATTTTTATTGATAAAACGAGACAAAAATACTTTCTTAGTATTATTTTAACAGCAACTGAAAATGGCACTGCTTATCTATAGCATGCAATCAATTAGCAACTGTCTTCCTCCTGATTACTACACCATTACTTTTTCATGATTGTGAAAGTTTAAGTGCTATAGAGTATGTATTACATCACTTCTTCAAAATTTACATTTTCCTTTAGGGTGGAATTTTGAAAGACCTCATAAGAATTTCCCAACACAAATTCAATAGCTAAAGTTGGTAAGATTTGCTCCCAGTTTCCCTAGGCATTTTTCACAATCTCCCTTCAAAGTATTAAGTACAAGCTTGCACAAACTAATCTTAAAATGAACATTCTTCTCTATCTCAAGAAAAGACATATCAAAATACATTGCTTATACCAACAGTAACGTTGTATAAGCAACATTCACTCCGGTTCAAGGAATAAAAAGCCAGGGCCTCCATACTCCTGCTTTCTTTCTGTATTTAGTATCCAGGCTTCGAGCACTCCAGATGTATTCAGAAGCTACCCTACTATCTACTATTAGATTTGGTTTTTCCTTTACCAAGGTAGAAGCAGTAGTTACAAAAGATATTTAGAAATTACAACAAATCATGTTTGCTATTTTTCAACTCACTCATTTTCGTTACAATGTATTTACAGCTTCAAGATTTTTAAGCCTTAGCCCTCACCTCTCAAGGTACACTCCTTCAGTAATGACAGACGTGTTTTTCCTCAACCATATACGCATTTATGTCATCAACTTTTGGGCACAGTAAGAGTAATATGAACAGTTTCAGGGCATAGTAAATTCAGTTACAGGCATGTATTTAAAAGACAGCACAGTATGCCTAACGAATCAATTTCACTGCTTAATTAAATTTTTTAAAGAGATGTTTCTGTAATCACGTTATGAACATTTTTTAAGATAACTGTTCAAAACGATTACTTCATAGTTTCTGGATTTCAGACGGGTCATATACTTGGAATTTTTGTGGTAAGATATTGCTTCCTTTTTGTCATGCCTTCACAAGATCCAGAATGCCTCAAAATGGGGTAGGCAAAACCCAGTCCTTCCACTAAAACCACCTTCATAAATGACACAAACCCTCAGCTGACATTCAGCTGCTGGCAGAATGCCAGCCTGGACACACTCCAGTAATACAGCAATGTCAGCAGCCTTAAGCTCTGGGCTCTTACCCACCACACAGTGTCTCTGCCAATGCGTCTCAGCAAGGAGAGACACCAGCAAAAGCAGTCAAGCACACATGTGCTCCAGCAGCACAGCAAAGCTGGCAGCTGAAAGACAACAAGTTTGGGTGATATAATTTCTTAGTGGTAGACATGACCTCACCCAACAGAAACTACCTTAGACCATGGAATTTGACCCATCAAATACACACCTATTTCTCCACCAAATGAAATGTCTCTATTAAAAGAAGTCTGTTACGTACTTTTTTAAAAAGTAAATCAAACTGTATCAATATCCTGTAAGAAGAAAGTGAAACATAAAGCTGAATTTGCAGAAACATTCCCTATTCCATATTACAGAGGAAATTACTCTAGGGATTCATTTATGTGTATATTCACAACCATGTCCTGATACAATCATTAAATTCTGTTTTATGAATTACTGTTCTCATCTGGGCTAAAGCAATTAAGTACTCAAGACAGAACAGTAGGTGCACTAGTGCTAATTAATATTCCCCTCAGGTGAGCCTAGAGTTTGCTTGTCTCCAGTACACCTGAGGTTGGCAGTAATCAAGATAACTATGTTTTCTTGGCATCTCTCTGAAACTACAAACTAGACATTAAGGACCGAGTTTTTCTCACCAGTGCGTGCCATCACCAGCTTTCCCCGCACTAGTACTGAGGTCTCAGGCATGGTGCTACATTTACTTGTAACCAGCATTTTATCTAAAAAACTACAATGCTTCCCATGTAATCCACAAAGCCATTAACAACATGATTTTAGCAATTCGAGACAATCTCTTCAGGAATCAGACTACTCAGCTCATTTGCCAAAACACAGATTTGATAAAAATTTGATAACACAAGAAACAAATACCCTATACATAAGGCACTTCAGAAAACAGCTAAAAGCTGAGAAAAACTTATTTGAATTTGTACCAAATCCTGAAGGAGTTCTAGCTATTTCTATATGCCAGCTACATTTTTTCTCCCTTCAAATGCCTTACTATCCCATTGCTCCACTGACAAAACACTAACAGTAGAATTTTATTATTTTGGTTTTTTAAAAGGGTCTGTTTGAACATTTCTCTATTTCAGACTCTGCCATGAGGTCATCCAAGAAATTCCTCTATTTCAAACACTGGGGAAAAAAATTTACTCTCCCTACAAGTTTTGGGTAGTTTTGGGTTGGGTTGGGTTTCTTGGATTTTTTAGTAAGCAACATTTCAATTGTGCTTCAGAAACAGTTCCGTGTTTTCCTATTATGCTACTGATTAATGTACTACTTAAACATAAACAATTTCTTTTTCTCAAGTTGTTTGACGTTTGCTATGCTTATTTATTCTTACTGTGTATAAAACTCTATACCTGCATGGGTAGAAAACTGGGTAGAGTACCCAGACTCCATGTGTGGGTAGAAAGTTGTACTAATAAATAGTTTTAAGTCCTTTTCCATTTTCTCTGTTAAATTAACAACCAGAAAAGAGTGAAGTGCTATAATTCTTAAGTCTATAGGTTTTGCTTTAGTTCATTAATTCAAATTTTTCTCAGAAAAATAATGCAAATTAAGAAAACTGATTAAAATACTGTAAATTCTTGTTTAAAAAAAAACCTCCCCAAACTACAGTTATAGAGTTGCAAGCAGAAATTTGATTTGTGTTTATAAAAAACTACTTCTCTGCAACTTGAGGTCATCTTTAACATATTCAGTTACCTCTAAATGTAAACCTGGAAAGAAGAAACAGGGTGACTTTGGATTAAGTTATTTCCTAGCCTCCAGATACGATTTTAAGGAATTACTTCAGATTATATATAGATCAGATATTTTCTTTTACATCAGATTTAATGTAGATTTAAACATGTTTGCATATTTAGATCCATGCGTAACTTCCACAGATGCTGTGGTTACTGACAAGTTTAACTGCTGAGAAACTTTTCATTTTACAGGCTCCTTTAGAAGATGTCACGGGCCTGACTACATACTCAGGGTCACTGCTGTCAAGTGTTCACTGGTCGCTCCTAAGGAAGATGATTTTAGATCTGCACGTTTTGTAACACGGATGCTGCTTTGTATATTTGCTTATTCCCAAAAAGCAACAGATATGCTGCAAGTGATGTGAAAAGGCATCTCATATGCTAAAGCAGCACCCATTCCAGACCTTTTGTAGGTTTAATTATTGACAGAATCATCAAAGGGAAAACTAAGAAGTTGGACAAATAAAAATAGCTCTTATCTGAATACAACTGCAAAAATTGAAGTAAAACATTTGTTTCCTACCAGCATATTGATGTTTTCAACAGATGGTCTGTTCTTGCCACAATTTTTAAATTGTTATGTCTCAGTGTCTAAAGAGAAAGCCAAAAAGGGTAACAGTATTTCATTTGTGGAAAAAGTTTCAATTTTACTTGCTTCATTGATTTCCATTAGAAATAAGTGGCCATAACAAGTTAATATTTCAACTACATATTTTAAATTATATCCTTTCATGTGTTTATACTGCCTGCTAAACATACTGGTCATAATTCTACACAGCAATGATTTCCTACAGGCATGAAAACTGGATACACATAGGTTTGCAATAGCTGGGTCTTGCATCTGATTGGAAAGAGCGGAATCATAGAATGCTCAGAGTTGGAAGGGACCTTAAAGATCATCAAGTTCCACCCCCCCTGCCATGTGCAGGGACACCTCTCCCTAGAGCAGGTTGCTCAAAGCCCCATCCAGCCTGGCCTCAAACACTTCCAGGGATGCGGCTTCCACAACTTCCCTGGGCAACCTGTTCCAGTGCCTCACCACCCTCACAGTAAAGAATTTCTTCCTAATATCCAAACTAAATCTCCCCTCTTCCAACTTAAAACCATTACCCCTTGTCCTATCACTACACTTCCTGACAAAGAGTCCCTCCCCAGCTCTCCTGTAGCTCCCTTCAGATACTGAAAGGCTGCTCTAAGGTCTCCCTGGAGCCTTCTCTTCTCCAGGCTGAACAACCCCAGCTCCCTCAGCCTGTCCTTATAAAGGTGCTCCATCCCTCTAATCCCTCCAATCATCAATTGCTCATATTTTGCAGCTGTGCACTGCTGAGCTACAAAAGGTTTTAGGAATATGTTTGTGATAAAAGGTACACGTCAGTTTTTATTCAAAAAAATAAATAGGCAAAGGGTCCTCTCTTCCCCCAGATTTTTGTTATTTTTGAGCCTTGTAGTCCTACGGGCACTATAACACATAGAGAAAAAGTAGAATAGCACAAGAAATTCTTTGGTACAGTTTGTAATATATAGTTAAAAACTCCCTCCACTACCCGGGCAAATCTGACCTGATTTTAAACAGTTTAATAGCATATTCCATACTAATTACTGAGAGATCAGGTATGCTTTTTATGTTACTGATAAAGATAAAACTCCACTAAGATATTAGGGAAAAAAAACCAATTCTTTTATTGGGTTATTCATTAATAGATCTGTTGAAGGGAAATGGGAGATATAGAAAACTCATTAGAGGAAATACAGTAAAGCTTTTCAGCTGTGCAATCAAAAACATGGGACCAGAAAGAACATTATAAAAACAACTATGACTCGTCTATTGCAGAGGTATTCTGCTGACAATAGAAAAGGTCCCTGAATACCTATTGATTATGGATTCTACACACAAGAATAATCATGGGGAAAAAAAACAAACCAAAACCAAAAAAAACCCCACAACACCACAGAAAAGTGCCTGAAAATTAGACTAGTCTACTGAATTTTTGTGCTACTCTAAATTCTTTTTTAAATTTGGGTTCTATTACATATTCTACAGGTAACGTTTATATCCATTTTGCAGATAATATTTCATTTAATGGATAGAGGAACTTGTCCATATCTTCAGGTTGCTTAAAATCAAATGTTAAATGAGTTCAGGGGTTTCTTTAATATTAATTTTAAATATATATTATTCTTGATCCACATGAAAATCATGTACAAGCTATAGGTCAAAAGCAAGCCAGCATAATTGGAATGAGGCTTAGATAGTAACATACACCAAGATGCAACTACACATCAGATATTAATAGTTGTCAAGTAATTTAGAGTACATTGTATCTGTGCTATTGAACATTTGGAGACTTAAGTAACTAAAAGCATAAATAAACTCAGGGTTTTAACACAGGCAATGTTAAACTAAATTGCTGGACTATAAACAATCTCCTGAAAGCAAAGAATCAAAGAGAACAAAACATTTCCAAAAATGCATGCCTTTTAGAATAGCAAAACAGTAGGGACAACATGGAACTGTTTGTTTGAACAGCAGCCTAAATAGAAGTATGTATTTTAAGAGTGTTAAATACTCTTTTCATAGCTTCTTTAGGTAGTCTATGAAAAGGCAGGTCTGATAATTATCAAAGCAATTAAAAATCAAATTAGTGATGAATAATTGCATTCTCCAGTTGGTAATTACTTTTACCAGTTAAGCATTAGACACTCTTCAATGCAAATTTTCTTAATGCTCCCGTCAATAGACATTTTATTGAATATCATCCTATTGCATTAAATTTTTGCAAGGTAGTTTATCTTTTTACTGCAATTTTTCTTTCAGGTCTTGGTTTCTCAGCCTCAGTTAAGAGAAAATTATTGGCCCAGAGTTCTGAAGGTAGAACAATCTATGCATTCAACATTAAGATGTTATTTTATTAAAATTAAAAGTGAACTAAAATCTAAATACACTTTTGAGGTTGCAGCAAAATTAACCTACTCTTCTGTATTGTGCTCTTTGCACAGATGGAAACAGACAACCCACAGCCTAAAGCAAATCCACAACTTTTCTAAGTCAACTTGGTTAGATTTAAACAAAAACTTTGAAGAGTGGCAGACATAGCTTATCAACCACAGCATCCATCAATATGTCCGTAGTCCAGCCAGAACACTAAAAGGTCAAGTGACATCCAGGTTGAAATTAATATTGAGACTATAGCTCTGACGCCAAACAAGGCATACTACTATTAAGTACAGATGATATTTATGTCATAGCCAGAGCTTTTTACCTATTCAAAACTGATCCCGTGATTCTGGTTAGTGTGTTAATCTTTCCCCGTGTGTATCCCAATCTGACACGCAGAAAGACAAACTCCACAACCTGTAAAGCTGTAAAGTAGGTATGTNGAACTTTCCACTTCATCACAATCCCTGTAAGATAAATGGTTGAGCTGTTTGTTTCAATCTCCAATTTTCCCCTACCAAATGACATCAGTGACCACCACCTCTCCTAAATTTTACTACTGGTTCATATTTGCCACTGATGATTGTTAAAATAAAATAAAATAAAATAAAANGTTCTGAAAAAAAAAAAAAAAAAAAAAAAGGCTTGGGTTCACTACCAAATGCACAGAGTTAAGAATCAGAACTGACAGGTGTTGTAGAAGGGGGGCCTGAAAGTGTATCTTTCCCACAGTTTTGCTTTGAAGGCACTTACTCTACATAATGATTCCAAACCATCAGGTACAACTGCAAAAAGGGAAATTAAATTAAGGAATCAGATACACAAAGAATTTCTTGTATTACTTTAGGCACAATCACTGTTCTTGTGTTCTACGGATATGAAACGTCCTGGTTTATATTTTTGTGATCAATGACTATAAAGAGTTAAATTTTGAACTTTTAAATACAAGATAGTATTAGTAAAAGATTAATGGGAATATTTATTTAGCAAAATTTATAGTAGTCTTAAAGGTCAGATTTCGGTTTAGTTTTGCTGACATTTAATCATGAAATCCCTTACAGCACAGCAAGAATCTATGCAACTAAAATATTGAGAATCATACTCTGGACTGATGCAAAGCTGGTGTGGTATTTCACACTAGAAAAATCAAAGCCTCAGTCACTACAGTATAAAAACACTTTTCTGTGATTGACGAAGGCAAATTAAGTGATTTGATAGCAGAGACCCCCATTCAAAAGCAACGCAGGAATGATATTCATATCCATAGAAGCTATGAAACCTTTGGCAATAGGGTTTCTGAGTTCTAGATTTACACTAGATCCAAGAGGCTAAAAACAAAAAAAAAATAGCCCACTTTTTCAGTGAATACTTCCAGCTGTATATACACAATAGAGCATTATCTTCTTGTCCTGGCTTGAGGTAAAACAGAACCAATTTTCTGTCCAGTAATTTTACTTATTTTAGCTGGGCCTCTTCTAACTAACTAAACTCTGAAATTAACAACATGTTGTTCAGAAACTGTTCAGAAACTCAGCTGATTGATCAAAGGGTCAACTCTCTTTCTTCAATGGCCAGTGTCCAAGGAGGACTCTGCCTGTTCGCCTGCCTTTGATCCTGATCCAGGTATTCCTGTCTCCAGATCTGGAATCCAGCTCCTGTTGATCCAGCCTGGGACTTTTCCTGATGCCTGCTGGTGACACAATCATCATCCTGGGAGCGTGATAGATATGGTTTTGTATATATAATATTTCATTATTTTCTTCTTTTTTTTTATTTTAATATTAAAATTAAAAATGCAAACTAAAATAGAACAGCACTACAGAAACCTGGAAGACTGTGTTCAGAATTACTTAACTCATTGCTTGGATACTATTCAATTTGAAGAGTAGACTGCTGAAGCAAAACAAACCACAAGAAAAGTGGCAGAAAATGGGAAGTTCTTAAAAGAAAAAACTGTATCATCTCAATAACATGTAGGCAGATCAGGAGAACTGCTCTAAAGAAAAGAATTATCAGTTTGAAATGCAAAGTTCAACAACGTAGATGCACATAGGTAGAATTTTAAAATATAAGTCCTGTAAATGTACAGATGCATACTTGTTCTTCAGAGCATTTACCACAGATTGCTCTATTTTCCTTAAGATTCTTATCTGGCAATTAGTTAAATGCGATTGTGAACTGCAGAAGTAGTATTAGTTACCTACTTTTGTAGGTTATTATAAGCAATAGTCGAACTGTTAAGCATTACTATGTAAGCTCTCAAAGCCACTGCTGCGTTCTCCTGAATTCCCACCTTTTTTCTTCTTTCATTTGTTTTACATGAGTTTATGAAGAGTAAGTAACTATTTCAGTATACTTTATTGAAATACAGAAGAAATTAATTCTATAAAACAATTTATAGAAATTTATTGCTTGCTTGTGCACGTGACATGAGGATATCCACCTTCCACATTCTCCTATAATAACCATAGGAAATGCAAAATTCACGTGCAGAAGCAGAACACTACTTACTCTAAAAGGGAAAATACTTTTTTACTGACTTTGTGTTTCACCTATAAAGCCCAAAGTTTCATAATTTTGTAACAGAAATGTTCATCTGTTGCATACAGTTTAGAGCCTTAGTTAAACAATTACACTTCTTAGTATTCAAGAAGGCTTCATCTCAAGCCATGGTAGTCCAGTTATTGTCTTTTGAACTGTACTGGGCATAGACGGGGGAGTTGTCACTTTTTTTAATTGACTTTAATTAATACAGGTTTAGCTTTTCCAGAAATTGTATCAAAATCTTCTTTTCCCCATCTACAACTTATAACGTGCAGATCTAAATATTTTTCTGCCAAAAAAGTAAAGCCCGGTTTCAGTATTTAAATATTAAACCTGTGTATATCTGAAAATTCATGCTATAAGCAGCACATTAAGCAACTGGACCAGATAAAACCTGTTTTCTAATACTCATTTCTTTGAAGGTAAATTCACTCTGATCCAGCAGGAGGACTAGAGCGTAAATAATGCTCCAGATTACCAGGAAAGGGGTGTTCCTCTTTCCTGAGTTAAAAAGAAGGCAGTATAAATTCATTTTGACTAGACAACAGTTTGCCAATGGGAAAAAAGTATGACTTTTAAATTTGAACAATAGCTTATCAATTCTTATATTCATTATAACGGCTTAGGAATATTTATAAAGTCCTCCATTATGTCTACATCTGTGTTCCCAAATGATTGCTTGTTTTGCTTAACTCATCCTGCAGTCCAGGACTCCATTCCGTGTTACTCACAGGGCACACTTATGTGGGAAAATAGAAGGAAAAATGTTTGGGGAACTGGAAACTTCGCCTTTTATCATAGCTACTCACACCAAAGCTTTTTATACTTTCAGATGTGACTGATGACTGGTACAGTTTTTCTTCCGCACAGTGAAACATTGCTTTTAATGACCACACTATCCGAAGCATCAGTAAAGAGGAAATACAATTATTCATTTGGTAATTAAATGCCTGAGCTTGTCAATCTGGGAAAAGTAGGTGAGTAGCCACACTCTAGAGTGCAGAGTTACTACCTCAAGGTACTGCAGACTGGAAATTTAGGAGTTAAAGAAAATGGACAGTCACTGCTGAACAGCACAACAGAAAAGGGCAGAATAATACTGAATGTGTAAGACCTGTAAATTGTATAAATAAGGAGTTTATACAAATTGACTCACTCTCCTTGATCACACATAATCCTCCCAGTAGCCTTTTGCAAGCTGAATTAAAAACATGAACAGCAACAAACCCCATTACACATTTTCTAGAATTTTCTACCATCTGGTAAAAATTAATTAAGTAATAAATGAGAGGGAGAGGATACATACTTCACAACAAAACGTATTTATGAGATTTTTTTTTTGCATTAAAGACGGTTCATTTCTGCACATTTTAGAATTCCTCATCTGTTCAATTAATTATTAAAAACAGATGATTCCTTAGTTGTAGGGGGGGGAAATGTATGAGGAAAATAAGCCTTCAAATCTGCAAGAATTAAATTTGTTGCAGACACTATTCAGCCAGGATTAAAAAGAAAAAAGGAAAACCCACCCAAATATTCCCATAGTAGTAAGGTAAGACTGTTCTTTATCATATCACTGAGAAAAACCTAACCCTTCAGATTATATCAAGATAGAATAAAAAAAAATTTACAGACATTCGAAAATAAAGTGTTCAGAGAAAATGCCAAAGATCAAATCAGAGCTAAAATGCACTACTGACCTCTCAAAGATAATGTAATTCAATAGCAAACTGCCCTGTACACTACATCACAAGAATATCAGTATTCACCATTTTCTCATTATACAAGCATAAAATACCTAAACTAGTCTAAATATTATTCTTTGTATCCACCGAGGTAAGTCTGAAACCAAGACTGCAGTATAGTACAGATATTCAAGTTTTCTTTTAAGAAACTTCTGAAGTGCCAGGGGTAGTCAAGGTTCAATAGCACAGAGACTCAGCAGTAGAATCTGAGTTGCTATCAGAATTTGAGATCACACCTTCCTCTCCTAGTCTTGACCACTCAGTCCTCTACCTGCTTTACACCAGTACATGCCTAAGTCGGGAAGTGATCCAGATGAAAATTAATGCAGGGAAAGAAGTCTCAATATTGTGTTCCTAATGTAGCACATTATGCAGACATACAAATTCTAATGATAACTATTGGGAAAAGCAGCAGGAGAAGAATGTGTAAGATTGCTGGGTGGCACAAAAATAAAGTGACCTTACAAGTGCTCTGGGATCCAAAGTCCTAGAGAAAAGGAATGAGATGGCAAAGGTCAGACGACATTAAGCCACTCATTTGCCAAAACAGATAAAATTTTGAGTTTCAGTATTAAAACATTAGGGAAATACCACAGGGAGCTGCATTAGAAATACATGAAACTTAAGTGAAACATTCTCTAAAGAAAACACTACAAACTAAATTCCCCATTCCTAATGGATGTCCAAAAGGTAAAAGAATGCCCTGAAAGCTTTGAAAAGTAAACCTTCATCAGAATGTAAAGATGGAAATTCTACATATTACAGGACCTCTTTCAAAAAGGCATACATACAATGATGACTCCTACTGTCCATGTTGCCAATAAAGATGTTAAACAGTGCCAGTCCCAGTACCAACCCCTGAGGAAACGCCCCTCATCACTGGTGGCCACCTGGACCTTAGGTTCAAGGATATCAAATAAAAAACAGATTCTACTTCACATATTTGGAAACAAAATGACTCAACTGAACACATCTGGAAAATGAACAGCTAGATAGATTTTGGAACCATAGCTTTTTAAATACAGTTTTCAATTGGATTAAGTTACCACTTTCTTCTGATACCACTGTGACATGATGAAAACATACTTTCCAGTTGAAACAAATACGGAAAAATATATTCCTAGAGACAATTTTGATTTCTTGTAAATTTGCAAGATTTTCTTTATGATATTCCATTCTGTGTTTAGCCATTTACGGCACCAACTCTCTACACAGCGAAGTAGTGCTTTAATACAAGATCTGAGTTCTGAAAAGGATAGTGGTCTACCTATTTAGAATCTTAATTACTGGTGGCTTCAATTCGTGTTCTATGGTTACAGCTATATACTGATTTAAGAAAACAAACTTTTCTCTAAGATATTACTTAGAAATAATTTTTCTTGGTCTTTGACAGACTGGTAGTGCTTGTTCACTCTGAGGTCCTGAAGTCAGGATAATACAGTGTATTCAGGTGGAAAAGCCTATCATGAGTATTCTTGTCTAATTGTGGAAATTCTCATTCTGACAGCTCTCCCTCTTCAGGGGATGAGCTGACTGAAGACAAAGAATGCCTGGGTTTGCTTTCTTAAGCCACTTTTGTGGTTTCTACTCTATAGTTCTCTCCTTCCTTCCTTAGCTTCACTAGAGAATCTCTTTTAAGTATCAGAAACTTCCTAGTAAAATTTACACCAGCATACAATGCAATGTCTTTCTGAACACAAATTTTGTAGGAAGAACTTTAGATTTCCAGAATACTGCAATACTATTCCAGTGGTATATGGTAAATTTCATGGCAGTATTAACCATCTCCAGAGGAAAAGGAAAAAAAAAAAATTTGGGTTAATTTTCTACAATATATATCAAAACAAATAAGACAATATAAAATGTACTTAGATGTATTTATATTAAGATCAAACTCAGTACAAGTCTCTATTTAAATAGTTTACACATACATAACATATTATCCCATATTCCGGACAGCTGTGCTGACAAGTAGGCAAATTTTCAGAATGGCATGGGAAGAAATACAATTTTGGTTGCAGAATAAAGGGGAACTGGGAATTTTGGTTTCCCTCAAAATTCAAAGAGATAAAGTTTAGTTTCTGTCACTCAGAGAAGAGTAGAAACTTTTGACATTGGGAAGAAATTTAATATTATAACTGAATGAAAGACTTCCTGAATTAGGATTAAAGGAAGGGCAGGGGCAGGCCATGTTAAGGTGGAGATTTGCTACAGGCCACCCAACCAAGAAGATCAAGTGGATGAGGTCCCCTATAGACAGATAGGAGCAGCCGCACATTCACAGGCCATGTTCCTCATGGGGGACTTCAAGCACCCCGACATCCGTTGCTGGGACAACACAATAGGACATAAGCAATCCAGGAGGTTCCTGGAATGTGCTGCTAACTTCCTTCCCTAAGTGACAGAGGAGTCAAGAGGTGCCATGCTGGACCTTGCCCTCACCAACAAGGAGAGGCCGGTCAGGAATGTGAAGCTCAAAGGCAGTCTTGGCTGCAGTGACTATGAGATGGCAGAGTTCAAGATCCTTAGGGCAGTAAGGAGGGCACAGAGTATCCTGAACATCAGAAGAGCACATTTTGGCTTCTTCAGAGATCTGCTTGGCAGGGTACCATGGGATAAAGTGCAAGGAGGGCACACAGTAAGCTTGCAGTAAGTTTTAAACTGATAGGAGATTTAGACTAGGTATTAGGAAGCAATTCTTTACCCTGAGGGTAGTGAGACACTGGAACAGTTTGCACAGAAAAGTTGTGGATGCCCCTTCCCTGAAAGTATTCAAGGCCAGGCTGGTGGGGTTCTGAGCAACCTGCTCTAGGGGGAGGTGTCCCTGCCCATGGCAGAGGGGTTAGAACTAGGTGATTTTTAAGGTCCCTTCCAACTCTAACCATTCTATGATTATCACAACATATGTATAATTTTTATATATATACGTATGTATATGTATAATTACAAATATACTTCAATAGACGAGTTAGCTTTTATCACAGACTTGCTGATTTCACATAGTATTTTTCAAGTTTGGATTAAATCATTTTATTATCTTTGATATAGCCAAATTTAAATAGCAACCTTCTATTTTGCTTCCATGTCCTATTGTATCCAGCATGAAAACTACACCATGATATTTAAGCATTTCTTCACTGCTAATGGTTACTGAATAAAGTTCAATGTTAGTAATCTGGAGTTCAAATCACAGAGAAAAGAGTTAAAACTAACAGGACTGTTCTTTCAGACTTTGTCGACAAACTGAAAAAGCTATACAACATTGGTTTACACATGATTCAAAACAAAATACATAGGAACTGTTTAATTTTCAAAGCACAACCCCCTGCCTCTTTCTGTGTTTTTTTTTTTTACTTTCAATTCAAACACAGATTCTGCAGTGAGAGTTGTACCCTGTACAATTAATACTGTAGCCAATTAAATGTAAAACTTAGGTCTGTGCAAAACACAGACCTTGTTTAAGGGCTTGCTGCTCCTCTGAAGCTGCATCCTGATGTGTGTTATGCTTTTTCTCTAGTTTCTGCTGAGCTTTTTCTTCTACAGAAACGTGAATGTGGTGGAGACTTCACACTCCTACTCAGGTATAAATGGAATCAGAATAGATATTACCTTACAAGACCTCAGTGTTCTCCAAGTCTCTAACACTAAAATATTTACACTGCTTTGCCTCAGGATTTTCCTTTTGGCAGAAACATCATTTACTCTTTTCCCTTCAGGGTTTGAAGAGCACTTCACATGAAATCTACTGCCTTCTTTTCACATGCGTTTTGTTAGTTTTGTATATCATCTTCAAACACCAAAAGTAGGAGCAATAAGTATATTGTGGCAGATGCTTAAGGAAATTCGAAAAGTAAATACAATTTCCCCATCCCACAGGCAAAATACTCTAAAATCATGAAATTCAAAAGAGTTGTTTGTTCCTGCCACAGGCAATCCAATTTAAACCGAAGTCATCCTCTATAGAGCATACCAAGAGCTCCTGAGTGCTAGTTTCTTTGCTAACTTGCTGACATATTCTAGCAATAAATTCAAGTAGCAAATCATATCTTGCAACTGCCAGCTTTTACTACTGACTGACCCTCTGGCACCACGGAAATACACCATTCTGTAAGTCAGGAATGCTAGACACCTTGAAAGGAGCAAACAGGTAAAGTCAGAATCTGACCCCACATGACATTAACAAACTGTAACTTCCAGACAGGAATAAATTCAGATGAAAATTGCATCAGTGACCAGTTAAGTCATCATCATAACATTCCCCCACCCCAACACAAAAAAACTGAAATGCATCTTACAAACTCAGAAACATAACAAAAAAGAGAAAGGTTAGGAAGTGACATGCAAGTTTATCTTTAAATTATATACATATATGTAATAAATAGAAATAATGCTTTGCAGCACAGCCAAAAGGACTGTGTTTTTCAGAAACAGCCTAAAGGATGGTGTACCCTATTGCAGGCTAACAGCACACGGCATAATTGATTGCCTGGTAGATGAACTGGGGACAACTCAGAAAATTCAAGATGAAAGGACCAAAATGAGGTAAAATGTCTGAAACAGTAAAGACTCAAAATGTATCATGAGAAAGGAATGACTGAATGACTTTTTTTTCTTTTCTTTTTTTTTTTATTTAAGTAATTCCTCCCCTTTCTCTTCCTCACCTCAGATGATGGAAATTTTTGAAGTATCATTTCCAGAATTTTTTTCAGATTAACTGTAAACTCTCAAGGTTCAAAGGCAGGAAGGAAGCCAGTTTACAGAAGCTAACATATAAATAAAAATATTAAAAAAAAAAAACAAAAAACAAACCACACACACACCCCCCACAAACTGCAGGCTCCATCACAATCACTGAAAAATATTTTCACCAAGCAAAGATGACCAACTAACTACATTTTGCTCATATTCTTTTAAGTTTAAATAACTTTATCAAAAACCTTTAATTTCTAACATGATTTATAAAGTATCTTTTGTTTGAAATATAATAATAGCACCCCTTCAACTGACAGCTATACACAGCACATCCTAGAGACTAAAAATCATGCTCTTTTTTTCAGATACTTAAGGGAACAGAATATAAAAATCAACATCTACTTTCCTTGAATCTCCCTATATCTCAGAAATGAACAGAAGCATATAATTAATTATCACTGTCCTTTCCAATGATCATTAACACGTGATATAATTTTCACAGAGCTTAAAGTATTAGTTTCTAGTATATTATATATACACATGTATTATTATCTAAACCAGAATACCACCAAAAAGCTTCTGTCAAGACTAAGCATGTACTTTCACACTTACATGGACACATTCCCCTTACTCTTCTTATAGGGCTTTTTTTTCTACTAAGTTTTCTCAGATATAAAAAACCCATGGTTAAAAATTACTACATTCCCCATTCACTTCTAAACATTTTTTGGTTATTGTTTCCTCAAAATTTCCTTGGATATCTACAGTATTATGACCACCTCTTTATGTCTTTCCACTCCCTGCCACAGAGCTTAGTAGCCTTTCCTCATCATCAGTAACAGCAGCACAGAAAGCATAGATCACTGTTTCACACCACCTATATACCATCATTCCTCAGCAGAAGAAGTCCTGTTATTTTAGCCTGTTCCTATTGAGAGAAATGTTTTTATTTTCATATTAGGAAAAAAATTACTGATGTACTTTTGTTTCATTATACTTTTATCTTCAGATAATAAAGTTTTGCTCTATAATGAGTATTTAATCTATTCCACACATTAATTGCTTAAGCACTACCTCATTTAAATAAATGTAATGAAGAAATATTTTGCACTTACCTAAATTGCCATCAATGTACATGAATTTACATGAAGAAAACAGTGAAAACATCCAAAACAAATTCAAAATCAACAAGTAATGCATGGAGCTCTTAAGACAGGTATATCAAAAAAAATAAGCTGAAAAAAGCAGGAAACAAGCACAGTGAAAAACAGGAAACAAGGTGAATGAGTATGCTGAACCTACTGGCTTTAAAATACGTTAAAATAGACTTTCACTGATCATAAACACCATATTACAAATTTGAGTTGAAAATACTCAAGTTGAAAATTTTTTATTGAAAAGAGACATAGTAAAAGAGAAAAAATCAGTTTTTTTTTTTTGTTCTATTATTCTGACTGAATTATCTTATTAATGTGATAACATACCTCAGAAAGCATAGCAAAAGGTGAACAGAACATTTCCATTTCTCAGCTTACTATCTTTACCTTTTGTGTGTATCCTTGTACTACACAAATATTCACAGTAAGCTTCAAAATCTATGGTGTTCCACACATTTACACAAGGACAACGAGACAGGCTGAAAGGTATTTATACTCCCAAAGTATCCTCTATCCCCCTGTGGTATTTTGGAAAAACAGGGGGCATCTTTCCAATCAGTAATCAAATGTACATTTCGATGCATAGTAAGGAAGAAAATACCTATCTGGGAACTCAAACCAAAGACCAAATTGCTGGCAACTCCCTACATATTCCATTAGGATCAAAACTGCAGAATTTCAATAGCCATAAAGAAAATACATCA
>VXBW01002926.1:1556089-1583325 GCA_013400375.1 Thinocorus orbignyianus
AAGATGAAAAATCATCTCAGAAGTGGACAGAATGAGAAGATGAGGAGATAAGAGATCTTCAAATTCCTTCACTTGCATTTAGAGGATGTCAGCAGTGTCTAGGAAATGAACTGTCCAGTTTGGAAGCAGACAGGGCTGATCTCAGTCATGGAAACCACTGGGTAAAGTTGACAAGTGGTGAGCTTCTTTAAATATATATATTATTATTATTATATTTTTATAATAATAATATGACTATTTATACATAACAATTTTCAACCATATAGTTTTATAACTAAATATAAATTATATAATTTCTAAAAAAATTTTTACACTACTGATGAGTTCCCAGATAAACTAGCAAAGATACAGCACACTGAATCATAGCTTCCTGACTTACCTTTCACAAGGCAGAAAGATGACTGTTTCTTAGTGTATTTTCTTTTACCGTTCTACTAAGATACTTGTCATGAATCAAAGTCAAAATTAAAAGCGAAATAACATTGAGTAACTACTAGCAGTTGTGACTTCATGGATGTGTATACCCTTATCTACCAATTATTTTATCAGCTCCACTCTTCTAATTGAAGCATCTATGAGTTATTCAGAAATTATCTCAAGGAACAATTTTGTTCAAAACTGAAAGCTTCTCAGAGGACCTGTTCACTATGCTTTTTATCCCCTCTCTTCATCTCATTAATCAGAAGCAAACTCCCTTAGTATCAAGACAGGAACTAAACTTCAAAAGAAGATCAAAATATATAATATGTTTTCAAAGAACACATTAAGTGAATTAAAATTACCTGGTTTCTCACCATTTATCTCCAATAACAACATATAAACATCTCATGAATAAGAGCCACTCTTCATTGCACACTATGGTTCATTTTGTATTAATTACATAGTATTAAACAATGACATGTATAAGGGGGGGAAGGGGCATTATTTCGTGCAACTCAGTTTATTTTTAAAATGCCACAGTAAGTCCAATTCAGTTATGGCAATGTCATAAAAACAGCATGTAAACTCATGAATATGTTGTCCTGGGACCTGCTAATCCAAATGGAGAAGCTAGTTTTCCGTCTTTGGTTGTTTTTTTTTTTTTTGACCAACAGGCAACAATCCTGAGAATAAATACTGTTGAATAATTTCTTGTGTTCACTCAGTTCTTTCCACCTCATAGCCTTCTGCTCTCCATTGAAACATTCTACATTAACTCTTCTATATAAGACATTCAAGCAAGATTTTATCTACCTGGGAAAAAATAAAATGCAAATGGATGATTCCAAAATGAAGAACCATTTTAAACAGCTAAAAGCACTTAGAGTACTTCCTGTCCCTATGTCTATAATCAATCCATATATAGATTAATATTAATTGTGCTGTGACAAAATACGTCACAAAGAATGAGATAAAAAAAACAGAAAGACAAGTAACTTTCAGTTGTAATATCAAAGAACAGTTGCTCAAAGCATACATTTTCAAAAGTAAAATAATCTTCAAAAGAAAATCAGGAATGTCCAAGTTATAGTCCATAAATTTCTTCATGGGTCTCTTTTTGCTTCCTAATGGTTTAATTTTTGTCAATTNAAAAAAAAAAAAAAAAAAAAAAAAAAAAAAAAAAAGATGAAAAATCATCTCAGAAGTGGACAGAATGAGAAGATGAGGAGATAAGAGATCTTCAAATTCCTTCACTTGCATTTAGAGGATGTCAGCAGTGTCTAGGAAATGAACTGTCCAGTTTGGAAGCAGACAGGGCTGATCTCAGTCATGGAAACCACTGGGTAAAGTTGACAAGTGGTGAGCTTCTTTAAATATATATATTATTATTATTATATTTTTATAATAATAATATGACTATTTATACATAACAATTTTCAACCATATAGTTTTATAACTAAATATAAATTATATAATTTCTAAAAAAATTTTTACACTACTGATGAGTTCCCAGATAAACTAGCAAAGATACAGCACACTGAATCATAGCTTCCTGACTTACCTTTCACAAGGCAGAAAGATGACTGTTTCTTAGTGTATTTTCTTTTACCGTTCTACTAAGATACTTGTCATGAATCAAAGTCAAAATTAAAAGCGAAATAACATTGAGTAACTACTAGCAGTTGTGACTTCATGGATGTGTATACCCTTATCTACCAATTATTTTATCAGCTCCACTCTTCTAATTGAAGCATCTATGAGTTATTCAGAAATTATTTCAAGGAACAATTTTGTTCAAAACTGAAAGCTTCTCAGAGGACCTGTTCACTATGCTTTTTATCCCCTCTCTTCATCTCATTAATCAGAAGCAAACTCCCTTAGTATCAAGACAGGAACTAAACTTCAAAAGAAGATCAAAATATATAATATGTTTTCAAAGAACACATTAAGTGAATTAAAATTACCTGGTTTCTCACCATTTATCTCCAATAACAACATATAAACATCTCATGAATAAGAGCCACTCTTCATTGCACACTATGGTTCATTTTGTATTAATTACATAGTATTAAACAATGACATGTATAAGGGGGGGAAGGGGCATTATTTCGTGCAACTCAGTTTATTTTTAAAATGCCACAGTAAGTCCAATTCAGTTATGGCAATGTCATAAAAACAGCATGTAAACTCATGAATATGTTGTCCTGGGACCTGCTAATCCAAATGGAGAAGCTAGTTTTCCGTTTTTTGTTGTTTTTTTTTTTTTTGACCAACAGGCAACAATCCTGAGAATAAATACTGTTGAATAATTTCTTGTGTTCACTCAGTTCTTTCCACCTCATAGCCTTCTGCTCTCCATTGAAACATTCTACATTAACTCTTCTATATAAGACATTCAAGCAAGATTTTATCTACCTGGGAAAAAATAAAATGCAAATGGATGATTCCAAAATGAAGAACCATTTTAAACAGCTAAAAGCACTTAGAGTACTTCCTGTCCCTATGTCTATAATCAATCCATATATAGATTAATATTAATTGTGCTGTGACAAAATACGTCACAAAGAATGAGATAAAAAAAACAGAAAGACAAGTAACTTTCAGTTGTAATATCAAAGAACAGTTGCTCAAAGCATACATTTTCAAAAGTAAAATAATCTTCAAAAGAAAATCAGGAATGTCCAAGTTATAGTCCATAAATTTCTTCATGGGTCTCTTTTTGCTTCCTAATGGTTTAATTTTTGTCAATTTTATGTTGAAGTACATCCTACTTCTTACTATTTCTTCAATTTACCAAATTTGTTTTCACTTATAATTCTATTTTCTATCCTATTTTTAACCCTTTCAAGCTTGACCTTATCTGGGTGCATGATATATATCCATCATTCAGAACACTGATGAAAGCCTCAAATACATGACAGATCACTCCCAGATTCTACTAGACATCTTTCCAATTTCACCATGAATCATTGATAATTACACTTTGAGTCAGTTTTCCAATCAGGCATCTATACAATAGCCATTTCATCTCTTATCTCATCTCATGCTTCCCACCAGGTTGCTGATGAAAATCTTCTGAAACAACATATAAAAATTCCCTAATGTCAACATCACGACTGTTTTTCCCTTATGCATAAAGCCTGTTTTCTTTTCATCCAAGAAAATCAGACTTGTTTGACATTATTCTTGACAAATCCATATTGGGCGCTAGTCTTCTTTTGTATTTTCCCCCTTTATTCCTTATATTTTAGAAATAGCTAACAATTCTTTGAAAATACAGATAATTAACGCAATTTACAACTAAATTTTTCTTTGATTGCTCTTACAGTATTTTTCCAGACACCACAATAAAAATATCAAGCTAATAATTCACTCATTTCTCTCTCTCTTATTTTTTCTTTTCTTTTTGGCAGGCAACTATATTTGCCCTTCTCCAGTATCTTGGGAGTTCCTGAAGTTGGCTACGATTAGTGTTTTTGCAAGAAACACCTCAGTTTTTTAAGAAAGGAAGTTTCATAAGCCAGTAACCCTCAGACACACAAGAACGGATCTATCACTTTTTAGTATAGATGCAATACATTGCATCACTTTTTTTAGATGCTGCCAAAAACATTAACTTTAAAATTATAGCTTTTTGATAATCTTAATTGAAATTAGTTGTTTGAAAGAATCAATAACCATGTGTATGCCAGCTCGGTGATCCAAAGCCATACCTTCAGAAAAGACTCTTCTCCAAATGCTTACAAGAAAACTAATCAGCAATTAGATAAGAGGGTTGGTCTTTTCATACATAAATATTTGATTACATGAGAGGAAATAGCAGAAACACATGGTCAAGTCATAAAACCAACAGAAGACGCCTGTGGGGTTTTACTGGAACCTGTGGCTGGGATTTGTGCTTTCTGACATATCCTAAGCAAACCAGAAAACAGAGTGAACAATAAGATGACTAATTTTCCTCATGATATTAGGTTACTCAGGGCGGTAAAGACAAAAGCCAAATGCAAAGAAAGATTTTATAAAGCTCAGCAATTAGATAAGGTTGGCAGATGAAATTCAGGGAGATAAAAGGGAAATTATACACAAGTGAAAATAATCCCACCTTCATGCATAATAAACTGGGATCTAAACGGATTATAACCTCTGGTGAGATTCTTCTGCTATGATAAATACTTACATTAAAATCCTACCTCAGTACTCAGTAGCAGTAAAAATAAAGTGTTGGGAATTGTCACCAGATACAAACAGAATAAAAGGAGAAATATTATAACATCAATGCATAATTCATTTTACACCTGTATTATGGTAAACAAGATCCATTTTGGTGTACTTGCCTCAAAAAAAAAAAAAAGTAATAACTCTTAAAAAGATTCAGGGAACAATCAAAGAAATGTCACAGTTTCATGAAAGGAACTATCAAGACACACTAAAAGTCTCCTATCTGCATAACAGCTGTGGGAGGGACATGATGCATGTCCTATTAAATCAAAGGTAGCACTGAGACCGGCACCAGACAACTATTTAACATTTCTTCCAGAGGAAATCATGGCAAAAGCACCTGAAGTCTAGTGCAAAAACAAACGCAACACAGTGGTTCTTCACAAGACATGTTAAGATGTGGGATTCACTGTCGTAAGAGGGTGGAGGCACTAGAATTTTACTTAAGTCCAAAAGCAACTGGCATAATTCACTGAGAAAAATCAATTTGAGTCATAAAATAAAAATAATTTGAGATATTAAGTATATAGAAACTGTAGCTGGATTATAACGGAGGTAACACTGCATACTAGGTCTGTTTTATAAGCTTTTGGACACTGTCAGCAATGGAATACTAGCCTACCCAGCTTTCATGTTATTTTATTATAGAGTAAGGATTCATGTTAAATATATAGATAGGGTAAAATACACCCTTTTTGTCTTTTGTTAGGTTCAGTCTTACAAGAATATAAGAGCATTTGTTAAAAATAAAAAGTTATAAAATTCTGTGAAATGAATGAATAGGAGTTACTAGTTTACTGTCCCCTCAAGATGAAAAAACAGCTTTTAGGAAAACAAAGGAAAAAAAAACACCACCCCAGAAACACACATCATCACTCTGGCAGGTGATAAAGTACCTAAATACCAGATATAGATTCCAAATGCCAATACAAAATCTTAATGTGACATTTCTGTAAGAAAGATTACCAAAAATGAGTGTATTAGAATATTCCTACTACTAAGGTCACACAAACCATCAAGATTAGAATGTCTAACAAATAAGTATTTTGGATAGCAGAATCTCTGCCAAACATGCTTTTCATAATATTGGTCCTAACAGCATCCAAGTGCACCTACAATAAATAAATATTCAGTAGTTACTACAGTCAGTCTGGATACAAAAGTTACACAGGAAAATAACAAATTAATTCACTGTACAGAATTCCTCATCCATATCCAGTCAGTTTCCCACTGAAGTAACTGGTACCAGGCTTGGTAGTTCTATAGGTACTTAGGTTCACGACATGCCTAAGAGGTGGAAAGTTTGGTGAGGATCACCAATAATCACAAACTTGGAAGTAAATTAAAAATTTCAGTTGTTGCTGCCTGCCAGCAAAGAAATTTAGATTGGGAATCTGGAAGTGAAAGAAACACAGGATTGTGTTTTTGTCTGGGGAAAGTTAACAGATGGTCTAAAAAGGAGCAGCTTTAAAATAACATCAGCAGCCAAAAAGTGTGGAGACAGCAATATGAGAATTTTTTTGATCTACTCTATGTCACTGTTTTATATAGTTTCATGAAACAGCATACAGTCTCAAATCCAGACGAAAATACTTTAACCTTTTGAGAACTTTGGGGAAAGAATTTTATGTTGAGTAGAAGTATAGAAATATATATTTACAAGATGCTCTTTTTCTAAGACACAGGTCCTCGATACACAGTTGAAAAAGCAACTTCAGCTTCATTCTAAAACAAAGAGTTACAGAAGGTTGCATATGGGGATTTAATATCATATCTCTTAACTTTCAAAAACTGGGAAGCTAAATCCCTATACAGCTAATAAAAAAGATGCCTCTGGATGTTTGCTTATATTTTTGCAGAGGTAGCTCATTTACCTCTTCAGAAAAGGTTGCTCAATGTATTTATACTGTCACTACAAAAAAGCACCAGATAAAGTGTCAAAAAACAAGAATATGGGTAGCAACAAACAGTCATTCACTTCAACTACAATGTGAGAGAGCGCTACATTAGGAAATTATAACCTGCATTCAGATTCTTATTAATATGCCTTTCTACTATTCAGCAGCCAAAGGCTGATAAATCAAGATACACAATTCTTGCTGTAACTGTCAAATTTGTTCCAGCACAGGATACAGTTCCATAAGCAAAAGATCAAGTATTTAGCTGTAAATCCACAGAAAGAAACTTTCAGAATTACTTACCTGATTTTCTTCATGGGAAACTCTCATTTGTTCTTTAAGAACTGACATTCTGGCTGCTTCTTCTTTCCTCAACACTCTTTCTTTCTTTAGCTCAGGACTCCAGAAAGTTTTGATGCTATTCATGGAGGATCCCAGCTTGCTGTCTTTAATGTCTAGTTCTTTTCTGAGAAGATCATTCTCCCTCTGTAGGTCCTTAAGCTGAGCCTGCAGGTCTAACATGGTACTATCTCTAACCTGTCTCAGCATAGAAGGAACCTGATGGTGGTGATGGTGTGAAGATGCAGTCAGACCTCCATGCTGATCAGTATAAGAAAGGACATCTGTGTGTGAAAGTCCAGCAGAAGCAATATTAGGACTGCTCCCCATAGCTGTGACTCGACCACCATACACAGCTCGATTTGTAGCCCTTCCAAGAGTCATTGTGCCCTTTGGGAAAGTAGTAGAAGCTACACCTTCATGGTCACTCAGATACATTGGTCCAGATGTTGCATAGGCTGCATTAAGGGATTGGATGTTCTCCATTGACAATGTCTTACCTGTTCCTCCTCCTCCTCCACTATTTGTTCGCCTATGGCCCAGGCGAGGAGATCTTGGCAAACGAGGAGACCTGGAGGGACTTCCTTCTAAGTTGCTGATTGTTCTTGCACTTCCATACATTTTTCTTCTACTTTGAGGTACTATTTAGTAAGAAATTAGTAACACTAAAGTTGAATATTAAATTTATAATTCCAGCTAGAAATATTGGCAGTTTCACTGCATTCTTCCAGTAGGCAAAAATCTATTGTCCCTCTGAAGTCAGAGACCTGAAAAAAAGATATTATAAAATTAAGTAAATTTTCATCTTGAAAAGTTTACAAATATTCAGCATATATCAGAAAAAAATGTAATCCACTACCTAGAGTAACTACTTTAAAAATAAAATTTACTATACATTTTGTATTTAGGATGACAAGTTAAAAAAGCATTTTCAAACTAATTTAATTCAGAAGAAAAAAACTCTTCATTTCCTTCTTGCTAAAAAATGCCTTGACTTTGACTTAGTATAAGAAAAAAATCTTTACGTTGCAATAAATACCATAGGCCCAAAAATATACCTTAGCTGATATGCTAAAGGTCTTAAATGACTGACTACGTGGAATTATATACCGGGGCCAGGGGGGAGGGGGATGGGACGGGGAGAACAAACCCAAAATCTGGTGTTGACATTAAGAACTACCCAACCCAAGATATTATGTTTTCAAAAGATAGTATAAAAGTAGCAATTCAGCAGTCCTGTATACTCTCTAGTAATAGTAGATTAAGACAGAACAAGGAAATAGGCAGCAGTTTTAGTTTTCATTTGGATTAACAAAGAAGTTTTTGGATAGGAAAAAGGATGAAGGAAACTGTTTCTAACAGTTCTGCTGTAACTAGAAAAAACTTAATTTAGTAAGAAAAAAATCAACAATAAAACTAAGTGAATAAAATTTAAGTTAATATTTCCTTCTAAACAATTACAAAGTATTACAACACAGTATTATTTGTTCAATGAAGTGCTAGCTTGCTAATATTTGTTGTTAATAAGCTTCTCAGGAAAAGGTTGCATGACAGTCTAGGTTTTCATTTAGAAAATGAGTGCTTGTGAAATACAATTTTCTTTCTTTTTTCCCTTCATATGTTGCACTACTGCTTTGATAAAACCATCCTTGTAATTTATTTAACTAAGAGACAGATGTGGACCAATGCTCCTTTTACAAATTCTTCGATACTATCATTATGCATTTACCAAGTGCCGAGTAAGTCTACTAACTTTACATAGGACTTCAGAATTAGGTAGGCCCACTGATCTTTACCTTTTTTTTTTTTTTNCCAGTTCAATAATTTTGTGGCATTAATTAAATTGGTGGTCATTAACCAGATCTAGTACTATTTATTTCAAAGGTAAGTTGAGGAAGAACAAAAGTTGGACTCGGTCAAATCCAATAATCTTTAACCATACCCTCAAGGCATCCTCATTATCTATAGATACATTATTTCCTAGTGTTGTAAAACACCTGTTCTACATTTGCTGTGAAAAAGGTGTTGAAGCAGGGGCAGGCAGAAGGATGATTTGATGTCACATTTATTAATAAGATCTAGTATGTTAAATCCTCACCAACAATATTTACATTATGGATACTAATGATGTCAGTAAATAAGAGGCATGCTGAGTTCTCCACTGACCCCTCATTATTCCACACAAGTTTATACCACACGGCTTACATGAATTCTAGGAATTCCTTAGTATATACTACCTTTTTGTCAATTTTAGCAGCCAGCACAGTCTAAAGCATTTTTGTTTCACTCAAATTACCACTATGCATCTGAATTAGCTGAGATGTTTCAACTACTATTACACAACAGTGGCCATTCTTGTGAATTTTGATCTCTTTCCCAAAAGGTTACAAGATACAGAAGTGGAAGGGGCTACAATACACTGAAATGTTGATGACAATGCCACTATGGGTGCTGGACAAAAATATAAGAGTGTGGTATTTATTCAACATTGACTGGAAACACTGAACTCTTTGTACTGCACCCAGGCTGCTCCATTAATAGGAATTCATTTCAATGCAAACATTGCCCTTGGCAAAATGGCTCAAACAAGCTAACAAAACATTGTTCCATACAAACTATATTAACTAGACTAATAATTCTGCCATAAAACATTACCACTTTTTGCCATCTTTATGGCAAAAAGCTGAGCAACAGCTCAGCAACATATATTGGCACCTTTTGCCAGGTACAAACAATTCAGATACGCATAAAGCAAAAAGAGAAGATTTTTATCTTCCTAAATAGTTAAAAACTGATACAAAACTACATTCTACCAACTGTTTTCTACTTCAGGATCATATAACTCATAAAATAACAAGGATTTTTAATTCTAGAGGCAAAAGCCCAATCTAACTTCTTGAGCCATGGAAACCTCTTAAACCTCTCAGAATTCAGCCCCAAGGTGCACAGATTTAAAAGAATCAGATGGAACGTGCTGAATGGTATCTTCAAATTTTGACGTTTTATCATGAGTATCCAAATCTACCCACCTTTTCAGTTGTCATCCACCAATCAAGAGATGACCCACAGCTTGTTTCACAAAATGATGGTACAGCTTTTCTGCCATCTCAACCTCAACACATTCATCAATAAAAAAACCAAAACCTCATGGTTACTGGGGGCAATGCAATTACTTATCCTAATTTTCCAGTGCCAGCCATACTCTGGCCAAATAACATCACCCAGTGTACTCTGAGAAATCCACCCTTGTATATTTCTAGTTTCCTGAAAAAGGTATGTAGCTCCTTCAAAGAGGATCTCAAATGAGATCAGAGCTGAAGATCATTTTCTTTCTGGTTCATGGCAGATCCTGTGCAAAAGCAACTGTCTTCTAGAGCGGTACAATTCCATGCAACACACTCAAAAAAATCTATCCTGGTAAAAAACTAAGACTGTTAACATAAACTGTTAATGCCAATTTAAACTAGATATAATCAACAATTTTTGCATACAGCAGACCTGATACATGGCCAGGTGGTGGGGGTAGGTGCAACTTAGCTGATCCCAAAAAATACAGGTATAGAACACCCTTACCTCATACCAATACCGTTTTTCTTTGTCATTGCCACAGACTGAAAACCAAGTAATTTATGATTCTTCCTTTGAGTCGCTTAATAACCTATTGAGCCCATTATTTATTTCTCTGAGATATACTTTTAGGTACTTGTTTTGCCTTTTAGTATTTATTACTTATGGTCCGTCTTCTTTTCTCCACTTGTGTGTACTAAGTTTTGAGATGTTCTCATCTCTAAGCAGAGAACACTTACCTTGTTCAGCACTCCAATGCTTATCCCTGAAAAAGGGAATCATCATCCCTCATCCAAATGGGGGCTAAATTCTGCCTGGACTTCTACTTTATTATTAAAGTTCTCATACTGATTTAACATTGTAACTTTCATGTACCTGGGAAAACTCAGAAAGCAACATGAAAGACAAGTAACATTTGGTTTGTATTATTTTGTTACCTCCACAGGATTTTCAATTATTATTGTTATTTTGCCCCCTAAAAATATTCTAATCAAGATGGAGATCTCTACACAGTAATTAGAAGGACACTGATAATGTGCTTGGTTTTCTTATTTTCATGGGCCACTACGGATAGCTCACAGACCAAACAATGAAAATCCTGATTTAAAGAAATTCTCACAGTTTTTCTATATTCTCATTTGCAATCCATTACTTGCTACAACCTGAATAATACAGACTGTCTTTCTTGCTAACACATTGGAAAAAGGAAAGCATTGAAAATTGTGCTTTTCGGAAGTGTATACATCTCAAGGATAAACCCTAACCCCTCCTTTATGGCTGTGAGAAGTCTCAAACACAGTAGAAGCTATATACCATTGACTTATTTTCTACTCTTTACTGCTCAAACATAGAACCTTCCTAGCTTCAGGAAGATTTACTGTGTGTCTCAACACATCAGGAATCAGAGGCATGAAGAAGCAATATCTGCCTCAGGGTCTCAACAATTGCCACACAGATCATCATCTACTGCCTAGAGAAAAAGAAGAAAGATAGGAGATTCCTTCTCCCATCTTCCCATAGAACTTGCTGACAGAGTCATTCTCGTTGAACTTAGAGTGGGCAGGTGACATATAAATGATTTTACCTTGGATATGAAATGGATTTCATATTGCACTTTAAATTTATGGGGGGGAAATTATTACTGTAAAGCAATCGGTTTTCACCCAATATTTCAAGTATGGCTTTGCTGAACTAAAGCTTAATGCTTAGCTACCATAGTGTAAGAGGCAGAGAGAAAGATAAATGGAATCAAGAACCATAATAATCTCATATATTATGGGGAGGATGAGAGAGCTGTATAGACAAGAACAGTACTCAAAACTAAAGAGACCAACCCTCCCTCTTGATAGAGGCTCAGGAGCTGCAGATGGTGCTGTAGTAAGTACAAAGAAGCTCCAATACAACTCATGAAGGTTATATCCTCCTAAAAACTTCTCTGAGACAAAAAGTAACCCAGATTCATTCAGCTTGGTATAGGACAGGCTGCAGATCCACTGCATGCATTTTCCCACTAAAGGTTATTCTGAGTTTTAAAATCTAAATCAGCTTAATAGTACTAGAAATGCTCATTTACTTGTCTCAATATTTTCTTACTTTAAAAAAAGACTTTTAAATGTGTGACTTAAACTAACCATTATAATTGCGAGTTTAATATTTCACATTGCAAATAAAACCATATAAAAGAATTCAGAAAATTAAGCATACATCCTCAGGGAGGCGGGGCTGAGACCCCACTCACCCTCATGCACTCATCAGCCTTGAAAATCCCAGCAAACAGGAAAGTCTATTTCATGCTAAAATACTACCTCATGGCTGTTCTAACTTAGTCTTAGCTTATTTTCCACATTTCTGCCTCATCTCATCCTCCATACTCCATAGACAATAACATCATGGGTTCACATTACCCATATCAATTAAGTCTCTGACACTGCATTTTATTTGCCTTGTAACTTTCTACTTTTATACAGACTTAAAACATAGGAGTTTAACATGATGGTAATGGAAGGTCTGTCACACTCAATTTACTTTCCAAATGTATTACTTCTACATTATACATAGTTACAGTTTTCTTGAAATACTGGCATCATAGAACCTCATAATTTCTGGTTTCCACTCTTACCCACCCCATTCCCCTCAAAATACGCAATTAATTCTGTTAAGCTATTTAAACAAATCAGTGCCACCAAGTTCAAAGCAAGTGAGAATTTTCTGCATTGTGTCTGTCAATCATTTAAAAACATCTCCAAAAAACTGCACAGAGGCACTGTAGTTTAGTCTCAGAATACACTGTGGTCTATTCTGCCTGTTTCCTGAGCTGTGTGAATTGTGATGGTCCAGAAAAAAAAACGGGAACTAGACAAAGCCAGACAAAAGTTGGTCGTGTCTGAGTAAGTTTTAATGAAAAGAGTAAATTCCTCCTTCATTCAGTTGAGAGAATCCACAATTTATTTTTACATCCCATGTCCCTTCTGTAAAACATCTGGACACAAGGAGCCCAGTAGTCTCAGATCAGATATTCCAAACCACTTAAAAAAGGTGAAAGTTGGAACTTCGCTACCAATTGTGCGTGTAGCCACAGTGCATACAGAGTTATAACCAGTTTCACAGTAGAGGTCTCTCTTACAAGCAGGTGCTAGACAGCATTTAGTGTAGCTAATTCCAGAGCAGATTTAACAATTTTATTGGGGGGTGAGCAAGAGTCACATTATGCTGTAAAACACTAAGAAAAATTTCATTAACTACATACAGGGCCAAGGACAACAAAATGTAGCAAACGTTTCCTCATGAGATATTCCCATGAGAGAAAACATAACACAAGCAAATATTCAGACAACACTCAGAAAGGACATTGACTACTAAATCTAAATTATCATCTTACCCATACAGAAATCATTCTTCATATTACTAATAGCAGCCAATTATTTTTAGTGAAGGATAAAGACTTGCTTTATTCCTTCTCCTGTTTTTTCAGGGTTTGGGTTTTGGTGCTTGAGGTTTTTTTCCCCAGACTAGTTCACACTATTAGTTTCATAAGAGTCAGTGCCGCTGTTTCCTTATCATCAACTGATAACCAGTATTTGAACACAGAGATACTTTCTGACTTTGTGTCAATATACATCACATGCTGACCACTTACATAGTCTTCATGGGCAGACATAGTGGGACGAGAAGAGCCACGAAAACACAGATTGGAGAGGAGGAATGCAGAGGAAGAAGAGAAAGAATCCTGGCAATTATGCTTAGAAAGCTCAGGGCCACTTTAGAGTTTCTGTGTCTCCTCCTCTGGCCAGAATCACCTACTCAGCAGTAAGTTTGGATATTAGTCAAACACTTAATAGCTTTGCACAACTACTTGCCAATATTAACATCTGGCCAAGAGCTCAAACATTTGTGATACTACATAAAGCTTTAAGGAAACTCCTACCTTACAGTTATCCTCCCCAAATAACATAAGGTGACAGCTAAGTACAAAAATTATCAAGAGAGAGATAAGGACAGACTTTTTAGCAGGGCCTGTTGCACTAAGACAAGGAGTAATGGTTTTAAACTAAAAGAGGAAAGATTCAGACCAGATATAAAGAAGACATTTTTTACAATGAGGGTGGCCAAACACTGGCACAAGTTGCCCAGAGAGGTGGTAGATGCTCCATCCCAGAAAACATTCAAGGTTAGGTGTGACAGGGCTCTGAGAAAACCTGATCTAGTTGAAATGTCCTTGCTCATTGCACAGGTGTTGGACTAGATGACCTTTAAAGTTCCCTTCCAACTCAGACTATTCTATGATTCTCTACGTTTTGAGACACCACAAAAGGAAGGAGATTCACAGAAAAAGTTTTGTTCTATAAACACACATTTTGGCAAAGAGTAAAGATTTTTTTTTTAAAATACTCTCTTAACATGACTCTACACAGAAATCCAGAAATTCATGTGTATTTGAAGTAGTGACCAAGAGGCAGAAATATTTCCTGCACATTCTTTTGGTTTACCTTGAGTTTTGGCTGCTTTAACAGGGGCTCAACATGTCCTCATAAAAGAGAATATTATTTTCTTTGCATGCTTTGTTACCTGTGCTGATTTAAAAAATAAAAAAATTAAAAAAAAAAAAGGACAGCAAGCTGATGTAAACTAGATACAAAGCAGTAAGATCTATTATACAGTATTCTTCCTTTCTTCATTAATCCAAGCAGAACAGCATGTCTTATTTTAATAAAGTAACAAGAAGATAATGAACAAAATATTGGTTCACATGGGGTTAGTACAAGACCTACACTGTTTTTATCAACAGTTAAAGTACTCTTTTTTCCTACTCACCACTATCAGACTGATCAAATTACTAACTTCTGTCTTCCATTTTTTAATCGTAAGAAAAAAATCACTTGTTTCTTCCTGCTACTCTACCACACAGAGGCACCTCTCCTACAAAGACAGACTCAGAGAGTTGGGGTTGCTCAACCTGGAGAAGGCTCCAGGGAAACCTTATAGCAACCTTCCACTACCCAAAGGCAAGTGGAAAGCTGGAGAGGGACTCTTTATCAGGGAGTGTAGCAATGGAACAAGGGATAGTAATTTTATACTAAAAGAGGAGAAATTTAGACTAGCTATTAAGAAGAAATTCTTTCCCCTGAGGGTGGTGACACACTGGAACGTGTTGCACAGAAAAGTTGTGGATGCCCCTGGGAGTGTTCAAGGCTAGGCTGGTGGGGGTTTGAGCAACCTGATCTAGTGGGAGGTGTCCCTGCCCATGGCAGAGGGATTAGAACTAGATGGTCTTTAAGGTCCCTTCCAACCCTAACCATTCTATGATAAGTTTGAAAAAACATGTACATGACAACATTAAAAGCAACATTATCTTCACTTAAGTACCTTAGAGTGTCCTTAATATGCACTTCTAATTTGTTTTGCTCTAGTCTGCACAATAAATTTATTTTTACTTGTTAATAAGCCTTAATTTACATACTTTCTCCTGAAGTCAGTTATAAAAATAGTACATATGCAGCTGTGTATAAAGTTCATTTCAAAGTCTGTTTTGATCTTGCAAGTTGGTGTGTCCTTGAACTCATATCAATGTTAAATGCAAGAATTGGCATTCATCACCTCACACGCACAGTTCATCACCTCACAGGCATAGTTCATCACACCAGCCTGCCTTCCATTTCTATTTAGTACAAAAGAAATAGTATATGAAGGAGAAAGTAAGAATGGCAGTTGAATATGCATCTAATGACATACATGGAAAATAAAGTTGTCAGGCATTCTAATGTTGTCAGGTACAGTGATAGTAATTAATATTTATCATGGGATCAGAAAATTCCAGCAACGCAAGTATTTGCTCAAGATGACTGAATTATCAGGATTATCAGTTATACTACTATCAAGTATATTTAAGTGAAGAGTCAATAATACCTTTTTAATTCTCTTTAAGACTGTTAAATTCATAAAGATAAGGCCAGCATTTGGTAGAGGTACATTTTTTCAATGCACTGACTTTTTCTCTTTATTACAATGTTAGAGATGTAATTGTTTTAAAACACTGTTAAAGGATAATATTAATTAGAAATGGCCTTTAAATAAAAGTAATATTTAAACTTCTCCAACTGACACCTTTATTACTTTGTAACTTTTCTATTAGGTCTCTTTGTTTTTGAAACACTAATTCTCTACATTTTTTTCCTCTTCCACTAAAAGAATTCTTTCCTGCACTCCCGGATACGACAACAGAAAGCCTACCCAGGGTTTCTAAGATGCTTAAGGGAGGTGAGCGATTTAAGATTATTTTTTTTTTAAATTTTTCTTACATTGCATCAAATACTACGGACCTGAAAATAGATCATTAAAAAAAATAAATAAATAATAAATGCCTCTATAGCTAAGCAGTGGCAGAATCATCACAACTGATTTTCATTGGTTTTGCCAGAGAACGCACTCTATCTTTATAAAAAGCCATAGGGCAGCATATCTGCCAATTCTGAGAAATGTAAATCAAGTCCAGCCTGCACAATTACTTATCTTGTAAAGTATATATCACTATTCAAGTTTATTCTGATTTAATGGTCAAATCAACAGAAGCAGGGATGTTTATCATCATCCTTAATTTAAAATACTAAACACCAGTACTAACAGTATTGTTAAAAGTTAAGTTTCAAAGATGCATGGTAAAATACTTCAGTTTTCCCTGATCAAAGCTTACATTCCCAAGCTCACTGTGTCATTGTCTTACTAGCCGTCTTCTCTCTCTGCCACTTTTAACCTTAAGATCAGGATACACAGATATTTCTAAAGCTTTGGTAAGTTTCTGTCTTTCAAGAGAAAGAATTCCTAACATTTTAGTCTTTGCAGGTATGCAGGTGTCTTGCTTCCTAAATTCTGCATCCTAGTCTGTATCTGTTGTGCCTTCCATCCTGCCATTGTTAATCACTTGCTTCTTATTTCTTTATTGGTACGACATCTCATTTATTAATGCAAGTCTGCACTTACAAAGTTCAGTCTTTTAAGGAAGACTATTCTAAGGCACTTGGTCAGCCAGACAAACAGTATTTTTAGTTTAATGACTATTAAACACCAACAGAAAAATTAAACATCTTACATTTTAATATTTTTCCCTAAAGGAGGCTAGTTTAGTAAAATTATTCCACTCATTAAGCATAATTTTTAAGTTACCCTTTTAAATTTTTGTTTTTCTTTTTCTTACCTAACTTGGACAACTATTTAAATGTTTACAGAAACGCTGTCTTTGTTATAGATCGAATTAACTTTCTATTTCAATTGAGAAGCTAGAGCTTAAAACAAGCACAATATAAGTCAACCTGAAAGTCTAGGAAAAACTGGAAAATCAGACTTGTTTTTCTATTATTTCTAAATTTTAAATGCCAACAAAAGCCACCTTTCTTCCCCTTTGTCAGGAAGTCTAGTGATAGGAAGGGGTAATGGCTTTAAATTGGAAGAGGAGAGATTTAGATTAGATATTCTTTACTGTGAGGGTGGTGAGGCACTGGAACAGGTTGCTCAGAGTTGTGGAAGCCCCATCCCTGGAAGTGTTTAAGGCCAGGCTGGATGGTGCTTCGAGCACTCTGCTCTAGGGAGAGGTGTCCCTGCCCACGGCAGGTGGGTTGGAACTTGATGATCTTTAAGATCCCTTCCAACTCTTACCATTCTATGATTCTATGATTCTAACATGCTAATTCTCAGTTATTCTTAATAATGATATAAGTCTAATTTTTAAAGCTTCTTTACAGAACACCTGGAAGTTCAACAGGGACATGGAGACAGTTTGAGACATAGTAAAAAAGTTTTGTTTTTTTTTCTAGCAATAGTACATATATATTCCATTACAAACTTAAATAAAGAATCAAATGAGGACATCATTCAGCTTGAGTTTCCATTTTCTAATTACTTTTAAAAAATAAAGAAAATAGTAGGGTAAAGGAAAACTAGCAAATATTTTAAATAAATAGTAACATACCTATGTTATGATTTAAATAGCCAAGCTTTTTTTTCTTAGCTGCTATCCATTTTGCCCTGCTCACAGAACATCCAAGTAGTACACAACAAAAAAATTAAGCAAGTGGTTTGACTCACATTTGCAACTTCATATTGCCAATTTATCATCTAAGCCACATTTCTTCTAACTTGATTACAAGCAAGGAAAACTGAACCCTTGACAAATTAAATTATGGTCCAAATTCTTCAAAGAGGAGGGAGGTGAGGATCTAATTAAACAACCAACCACACACACACGCCTCTAAATTGTCTTCTTGCTAACGACACTGAGTTGCGATTCTGATAGAGTAATTGTGTGCATTTATTTTTTCAATTCCCTTGTTCTGAACTAAGAGAGCCCGTTGTGGGAGTAAGCAACACTTACAGATACAAATATTATTGCAGAATTATGCTACATTAGCTGTTGTCATGCAAGGAGGGAAGATGGGTTAAAGATCACTCAAATTTGGGAATAAGGAACCAATATGGAGAGCTGTTGTGGTGCTTCAGACCTTGTAGAAAGGACTATTAAAATTCAGGTACTGAGATCATCTTCAATATTCAAAAGTAATACAAATAAGAGGTCCATAAAAGTTGTATTTTATAAAAATGTGGTTTTAATATTTTTATATATGTGTTCATACTAAAGACATTGCTTCAAATTGAAATCTTTTATAAACACTGCATGGCACCTAATATCTTCTTTTCCCCTTATTCTACAGAATAGCAAATAAGGCTACAAAAACTTAACAATTAATGACACAGAATAAAGTCAGTTAAATGCTCAGGAATGACAGAAGAAAAATATCATCATATTAAACAATATTTCCTTACAAATTATGTCTACAATAGGAGACATCACAATTCCAATGCATCAGAAATATTTTGATAATGCCAAAATAAGCAACGTTTTACCAATAAAGCTACAAAGGTAAAAAAACTTGTCGCACATGTTGATGCAACAGCAAACATCTATATTGTCAACATTCATACCAACAGTACTTGAAACATAAGGTTGTTTATCTGGTAACACATACATGTATTGAACACACATTAAAAAATGTAATTATTTGTTTCAGAAATAAAACCTAAGAACTATAAATTTAGTCCATTTCCTTCTACATTATTTTCAATTAGATCCATACATTTGTCTATCTTTAGATCAAGTATGTTTAAGAATATTCTGTCATTTACATTAATGTAATGTTTTTCATTTAAGATGCATTTAGAACTCAATTTTAATTTAAGAAGCATTTATTTCTAACTCCGAAATAATCAGAGATACTTCTACACAACGGAGTATTCTCAACTGAATTCACTAAGGCTACTCACATGAATGTTATTAAACACAGGTTTATCTATTTAGAGGATAAAGCTGTATTTTACTTTTTTTGCTACAAAGTTTCCATTCTCATAAGAAAACAACAGAATAGTCATAGGATCAGGTATTAAGACTGCCTGTGTAACTTCCAGCGTTTTCTTAGAATACTTAAATATCAGGATATTTACAATTTAGCAAGCCTAAATATTCACTATGCATTTTTACATTTCTTGGCTTCACGAATAATACAGATACTCAAATTATAAAACAAAAAAAGCATGCATTTGTGCATTCAGCATGCTTTGAAGCCATTAGAATTCAAAAACATCCTGAACATCTCTCTTCACTAGGATATAAGGGTATGCATATGTTTTCGGATCATGCCAAAAAAAGAAACTGGCTGTGCTTCAGACACATTAGATCAGAGTTGACCAAGGAATTTGCAGGCTCTGTACATAGAATTTAGCTGCTAGATTCTACATCTGCACTGTGACTTCAGTTAGAGGGATAGGACAATAAGCATGACAAGAAGCAAGAAGCTTTAAAAAATAAACAAAACAAAACCCACACAAACCACAAAAACACAATCAACAACAAACCACAGTATTTGTTGATTTGTTGAAACTGGGATTCTTTAAATAAGTAAAAAGTACACTGGTCACTGAAGAAGTCACATGTTAACTGGTCTGAAGCATTTCCAGTGAATGCCAGTCTGCAAGAGTGAGTTTCCAAGATTGTCTAGAAAGTCAGTATCCCCATTTTAAAACTTAATCTTAAAACTCCTCAGAAAAGATTAGGATTTGCTAAACATACAAATCTTCAAAGGCCCACACACATCCAATCACAACTTGAAACTCTGAGGTATACCTCAAATTCTTAGTCCATTCCGTCTGCCACCCTAAAGGGACTAAAATTCTGACACTACAGTTCCCTCTCATTATTCTCATTACATATTTAGAAAGTTACGTATTGCTATGATCTCTTTAATTTGTAAACTGTCCATCTCAAAGTCTACACTTCTAATATCATGAAAGAATTCCAGTTTTCTGTGAACAAAACCAGTCCAATAGCAGTGGAGCCTTATCCAAAGAAACACTAGAACATCTTCGCTACCGTTCTCTCCTTTGTCAGAGCTCAGCAACTAACAGACTGTCTCTGCAAGAAGATGAGATAGGCATTCCTAATTGTTATAACTACTGCAAAATAAAATCTGGCTATTGAAAGTATTCCAAAGCTAAGCATTTCAAAAGCTCTTACCACTAAATGAATCGCAAAACTCCCTGAGATCAACAGCCAAGATTGAAACAATGCAACTTAAATATTGCATCAGCAATGTTAATTCAAAGAGATTAACATTTTTGTATACAAACAAACATTGGCCATCTATGCTTTCTTGGACCTCACAGCAACAGCCCACAACAATTCTCCAATTTTTTTATTTTTTGGGGGGGGTCATACCTTACATACAAGCAGTAACAAACCAACATAAACCCATCACTTTAAAAAAGACTGTTTCTTTATAAAATGCATTACATAACTAAAAGGTGGCCAATTAAAAAAACACGTGGTCCAGAAAAATATTTAACTGATATTTCTGCTTATCTGCCTTTGCATTTTTCTTCTAAGTAACACCCAGAAGAAGCAGCACTACCCAGTTAATTGAGATAATTCTGTTTCTGAGCTTTCCTTTGATCAACTACAATCCTCAAAAAGAAATTATAATCTCATTTTGGTTTAAAGTTACTCTTGCCTTTTTGCCAGGACTTCTCAAAAATATAAGCTAGCATTAACATTGCAAAAAACAAATAAGTTGAGGCAACCTCTTTGTTGCTAAGTACATGTAAGATCACTCAAAAACTAAAATTTACAATCTCAAAAATATTTTAAAGCAATCCTAAAACTGAGGAAAACAAATATAATCTCACAAATAAGAGAGTAATGTTTTTACCAAAACAAAACACACACAAAAAAAAACACTATCACAGTAATATTTTCTAGGTAGAGCTGACTAACCACCTCCATATCTATCCCAGGCATCTTGCAATCTAAACTAAACTGAGAAGATAACAAATGCATCAGTGGATAAAAATATAATAAACACCATAACAGATACAGGTGGGAGAACATATGTTGACTTTGGAAGTGATTACACAGGCTGGTTGCCTCACCCTCTCTAAGGGGTGAACAACCCACTCTTTTCTGTTAGTCATCCTTCAAAGGTCTACCTACAAGAATCATCTTTCTAAAGCAAGAAAATCACCTTGAGCATTCTTTCACAAAAACATGTACACTGAATAGCTAATTCTCTAAATATCAGGTATATTTGACATTCTAAGATAGCTGAACATGCTCCCTTGATATTTGGCCCATAAGAACATGGGCCACCTTACCACCTTTCTACAGCCTTCAGAACAGGCAAGAGATAGGAGAGGTAACTGGCATTTTACATCACCATTCATCAGAACCAATAGGTATGGGGAGATGAAGAACCACTAATAGAATAAAAGAGATTAGACGGGTCTCCTCCAAAAGCAGCTTAACCACACCAGAGAGTACCATATCCATGCGAATCATGAGTATAATAAGTTATTCAAACACTAACAGAAGGTAAAAGGAGGCCAATGTTCAGGACAACCAGACACAATTTCTACGGCTAGAAACTGCATTTTGCACAGTAGGATGGGAAAGAATAAAAGACGCTTTTGCATGCCAACTTTCCCCTTCATGTATGTGAAGGCAGGAAACCATTTCAGTAACTGAAGCCTCTACCTGCTGAAAAAAGGGATGCATCTTAGTTCAAGAAAGAAGACACTTTCTATTCATAAACCCATCTTCATGGCACAGGCAGGAAAAAACCCACACAATTAGATAGTCAAAGCACGTGATCTCAACGCTAGAGTGAGGAAGGAAAATAAGACAGTATCGTCTTCCAAACTCAGGAAGACAGAGTATCAGCCTAGGTATCCCATCAAATGAGTAGGATTAAAACAGCAGCTATTTAAAGGCAATGGCAGCCAAGTCTCCATCAAACCTAAATACACTTTCTCCAACACAGAAACAACCTTTCAAACCTCAGCATTGCCCTCCAAAATTATTTACTTCCAACTATTTTCTGGAATCAGTATTTTTACCATCTACTCCCTGAAGCAAATGGCATTTCTGAGAGAATGACAAGGAGGATTGTACACGTTTGATTTCTCTTTCACTGGCAAATAATCTCCTTCCCCTTGCATTTGAAATTTTAGTGGAAATAAAAGAAAACGTCTACTTGAAGACATACTACCAAAAAAAAAAAAAAAAACAAAACAAACAAAAAAACCCAAAACCACCAAACACAAACACCTCAACCAAAACCAATCACAAACAAAACCACACAAATAGAAGAGATCTCTCAGTTCTTAACTGGATGATCTACTAAACCTAACCTTGAGTATACTTGAGAGTGTTAAAGAACACAGTTTCTCCATAGTTTAAACACCTAGTTTCAACCTGAACTGTGAAGCCCTAAGTCTCAGTGACTACCCTTATCTCATTAATCCTTCAGAAGAAACTATGTTCCCTTCACTATCAAGACAGAAAGTCAGTCTATCCTCCCTGCAACCGTTTCCTCTAGAAAGAAATTGCTAACTCATCTTGATGCCTTGGAAAACTGTTTTACAGAGAGTTTTCAAACAAAAATAATAGTGGCAGAAAGGTTTCTTCTAAAGCACTGAAGAGATGCGTAAAAAGTTATTTTCACACGCACCCCTTAACCCAGTTGTCCGTGAGGCCAAGACGCAGCCTGTCAGTTTCTTACACCAAGGAACTGTAACAAAGCTTTTCCCACATAAACATTCCTTGAGGGAACTGGGGAAACTTACCATTACACACTCCTTGCATGCAAAAACCAACCCCGAAAAGGGACCTTTTCCCCTTCGCATCCAGGGAAAAGACGAAATGGGGAAACAGGCCACTTAAGCAGATGAGCGAAGGGATAAGGACTATGAGAGCCTTCGCTCTTCCACAGGACAGGTAGAGAAAACATCGAGCCAGCACTAGCTAGCAAAGGAAGACGGTAGCGCTCCCGGCCCCTTGAGGCAGCGTCGGGGCGCTGAGGAGAAGGCGCTGGCGAAGGGGCCTCATCCCCCGGGACNGAGCCAGGAAGGCGGTGAGGTTCCCTCAGCGGTTCCTTCGCTCAGAGGAGCGAAGCAGGGAAGACAGTCCCAAGCCCACTCTGCCCCTAGGGCTGGAAAACCACCCAGCTCGGGGCGGCGGGAGGCGTCTCCCCGCGCCCTGGAAAGAGCAGCCCAGCCAACGTCTGTGGAGTTTCAGGGTTTGCTGAGGCGGGAGCAGGGCGGTAACGGATCTCCACAGCATCTTCCCTCAGAAGAGGGCGGCCGGGAGGCTGGCCGGGGTGGGGGGGCGGCAGGCATGAGACGGAGGATCTTTTCCATCCTCCACTTCGCCACAGGGAAACGAAGTGCCAGCGGAGAAGCGACTTGATGGAGGCGGGTGGAGGGGGAACCTTCCCCGCCCTTCGGCAGGCGGGGGAGCCGGAGAAGGGCCTGCTCTCGGTGGAGCTGCCGGGAAGGGGCTGCGTACGAGGCGGCCGCCCTGGGCACGGACACGGGGGATGGGGGCACGGGAATAGGAAATAAAATACAAAATCCCAAACAAACAAACGGTTAAGCGAAGGCACCGAATTAAAAAGCCAACCAGAAAACTAACCCTGACAAGTGGGATTTGCCCTCCTCTTGACAGCACTTATTGGCCGTGCTTATTTGCAACGAGCTTGTGTCTGCCAATGCAAGTGGCCGGTCGGTGTGTCCGTCAAAAGGGAAATATCAATTCGCCGCTAAGGGAGTAGATTCCCATCCATCCATCACAAGGCTTAGCAGGTAGCCGCCTAGAAATCAATCACACACTAATAAAAATATATATATTCCTTCCTCATCACATTATTGCTCCAGTGCTCTCAGCAAAATACGTATGTATCCTTGATGAATATATGCAGGATTTAATCACATGCATCACTCTTGTCCAACCTAAAATGATCTTTAAAAAAAAATAATTAAAAATCACACAGCATCATAAATGAGTAACCCCAGTAAATATTCATTAATTATATAACTTCAAAATAATACTCTCTTAGTTACTGCTTGCCATTTGTCAGCCACTAGAAGGGAACAGAAATCTCTCACCTTTTTCCTGACACAATTTTTAAAACACCAAATCTTATCCAGTATTTAGGTATAAAGCCAGGAATTTCCAAAGCTCATCAATTCCATTCTAGAAAACTTTAACAACAACAATAATATTTTTAACATTTGGCACACAAAAAAATGAGACTCTGATGGCTGCTTTTTGGAGAAATTGCAAGAGAGGTTTCTGGTTGACGATTCTGTAGGGAGAGGCACTCTGTTTCCAGAACAAGATGTGCACTTGGTCCCATTTATTGCATGTATTTCTGAAGCAATATACAAAGCCTATTCTGCAAATTCATTTCCAGTTTCAGCTACCAGACAGTTGAAGAAAGCAATAAATAGCAATTTCCTTAATCACAGCAGATTTACAGTAATGTATTACAGCCATATTCTAGCTTAAGCTTCTCACCTTTCAAATCATTACCTCTGTCTTTCGTCCTCACATGGATTTTACAACATCACGTTTAGCTGACATCTCGTTTGCGCGGAGGAAGGAGGCAGCAGGGAGAGCCGGAGCAACCCAATCCCTACGAGGGGAGGAAGAGAGGGAACCTGCTGCAGTCGGGGGAGGCTTGCGTGCTCCTGTCCCTCGTCGTTCCGTCCCTCTGCGAGTCTCCCTCAGTCAGCTGCGAGCCTGCCTGTCTGGGTTGCCAGTCCCTGACTCAACATTCCCAGCATTCCCGAGGAGCTGGGGCTTCAGCAGCGGCGAGCGGCCTGCCGCCGGGGGCAGCAGCAAGCTCCGGCAGCGGGCGGGGGGCGCCGGCAGCAGCCGCAGCACAGGGACTGCAAACCCACGGGTTTATCAGAGCATTTGTCTCCGTCCATTCATCGCAACCCCATGGGTTCCAGTCCCTACCCGGTAAACGTCTGAAAGGAAAGTGTGTTACTCATTGTGAAATAGGCTAAAAATACACCGGTGTCTGCGTAAAACTGCAGAGGCAAAATTGCTTTCTTGTCCCTGTTCACTGAAGGCCAAAAACATTCACACCCAGGTGCTTGAAAATATGGTATCTAAAATCCACCACTGTATGTGCATACATACACCGGGGGGTGGGAGAATCAAAATCTTAAATATGCTTACATGCAAGTTGAAACACAGATTACACCTATATTTATTTGAGGTTTAAAAAAAAATAGTATGCAGGGGGAAAAAAAACCCACAAAACATTAGCTGCTATGCGAAGCCTGAAAGCCTTTTTCATCAAAAAGCTGTAAACTACATTAAAAAGTACTCCTGAGATTTTATTTATTTAGTTTTGTATTAAGGGGGGGTGAGGTAAACTTCTATAAATATCACTGATTTCTCATCCTAAGAAATAAGGGGGTTTTCCTCTTGTATTTTTCCCTGTTCTCAAATTTTATTTTTTGAGTTTAATTGTTCTTGATACAATTTTAATGGATCACCCTCAATCTTTAGCTTCAATGCAATTACATATCCTACACAGAATTTCACAAGTGTGTTTTATCTGCCTCTTCTTAACCTCATTGCTGTAGCGATGTTTTGAATGTTTTGAAGAAATACTTCAGGTCCGGAGTTACTTCACTGTAATCAGTATTTTATTCCTCTCTTGCCCACATAAGCACCTCTACATGCCACTGTTAAACCTTATTGATAAGAACAGCTTTTATGGAATTTCTATTAAAAACAATGTCAAATGAAATTGATTTCAACCAATCATGTCTAAAACTAACATAATCCATTCGTTGCTGTATTTGAACTATGCAAAGCCCATTGAAATAGTTTGCTGACATGAATATTTGTTCAGAGATGCAAATACTTAAAACAATGCTAGAATGCAATTCACAGTAAAAGTACAGCAGTTTTTTATTTCCCCATGAAAAGGGACACACTCTTACTATATCTGTCTCAGCAATAATTACAATATGGGCCAGGTATTTTTTCCAAGTTCAAAGCAATGGGACAAACCACAATTAAAATCCAAACCTCAGTTGCTTTTCAAACCCGCATATTTGCTTGAACATTTTCCTGAGTTATAAAACTGTAGAAATTATGGACAGAGAAAATCTGTTCCTGGAGAAATTGACAAGAAGGGACATGGGTTTGTATACAAATAATTTCACTTGATCTAAAAAGCAAACAGAAAGTACTCCTGAAGAGTTAGCAAGTCTGCATCTGCAAGAAAATGCATGAATGCTATAAAATGTGGGTCACTACACTGAATGCTTCAAAGCACAAGAAGTGTCCATTTTCAAAAGTCTAGTGCTTAATTTGGATTTGGTGTGCAGTATGAATATCTTACAGGCCTATCTCAGTATTGCTAATACCAATTCTGTCTCAGTACTGTAAATGATGACAGAACTTTTGTTCTAAATGTTGTCAGCTGCTGACAGGTGTTTTTTTTTTAATAAAAAAAAAACAGACAGGGATGAGGTGATATGTGTATGTGAAAAGATGAGAACATCAGGTTCTGCTTTATCTTTTTGTGACTCATTCACTGGCAAAGGTTATAGGCCTTGTGATAGCCTCCAAAAGCCAGGATCATTCTGACAAAAGACAGTAGCCTTCTCTTTGCAAGGAAGAATTATTATGGGAAAACAACTTAGAGTTACCATAAGCTTGCAACAATATTGCAATGAATTAAGCTTGGTATCATCATTCAATAAAGTTTGTAGCAGAATTAATCGTAGACCATCTTAGAGCAGCGGACCATCTGCAGAGGGACTGTCAATAATACTAGTGCCAAAGAACAGAATATACCCACTATAGATAAAACCATTTGGTGTAGAGTTCTGTGAAAAAAAAATATTTTGCCAAATTGTGGTCAAAAAGAGTTGTTAGAAAAATGTGCAGTT
>VXBW01002926.1:1583348-1608165 GCA_013400375.1 Thinocorus orbignyianus
GGGGGGGCGGGGGGGGGGAAACAATCAAAATTTTACAGCTAATCTGCTTGCTGTGTTAGTAGAAACAGCATCCATGCAAACAACCTCAGGGTCAAATAATCCAAACTCTTCAATAATATTCATTCCCTACATTCAAGACAGTGCTGGAAGTAGTATGTAGTTAAGACTGACTTTTTTGCAGATGATGAAAGTTTTCATTTCTTTCTAATTACAGGAACATCTGTGTTGTCTTTGCTGTCATGATGCAGGTGGGCAAAATTAAGCATAAAAAGAAGAAAGCCAGATCAAGTGAGTAAATAGCCCTTTTCTTTGTTTGTTTTTGTTATAAGAGTTTCCAATGTATTACTAGACATATCTTTCAGCCAACTGCTAAAAGGAAGCAATCTGTTGTAAAACTTAAACCAGTATTTATAATGTGTCATGTGATGCTATATCTAAGGTTTGCACTTTTCAACAGTTTCTACCTTCAGCTATGTATTTGGCTACCATACATTTATTTGTTTGTTTTCTGAGAAGTTTTGTGCCTTAAAATGCAGCATATTCATATAAGTATATTCTGCTTATATCACGCATCAGGAGCTGTGAAAACCCCACTGATATTAATGGCATAATATTTTTTTTAATTTACATCAGAGTAAGTTAGGCTTTAAACAATTAAAGTACATATGAAATACAGATTTTAGAGTCTGCTGTTTTCCTCAGACTATGTTGTACTGATTTTGGAAACACAAAAAGTAAAACATACTCGTATTATAATTTTTCTGTTTAGTTATTCTATATATAAATAATTCAAAATAACATTAGAAAACATATAATGTTACTGATTGTCTTCTGTTCTCGTGCCTCCCTTTATCCTTCCCAGCTCTCTTCTCTTCTTACTTGTGGTAATAGCACTTCAGCAGCATCTAGCTGCCTTTCAAGTTTGGTGAAGTTGTATGCTCTTTAGTGCTTCATTTTTCTAAAATCAGAAATACAAGTAGAAACGGAGCTCAGTCACTGCTGCTGCATAATTGAGAGGAAGCAACACCAGGTGTGTGCTTTAAAAACTGAGGAAACCTCATTTTAGCCTTAATCCATTGAACCTGGCCCTGATCTATTCACCTGTGCTTCTGTAGTGGCAGAGTTGTTTCCAGCTTTCATTTTCTATTACAGAAACCAAGTCAAGAACATGATATAACAGTCTACATTTTAATTAATAATAGAAGTTAGAAATTAATTGAGAAAAATAATTTTGCTATTACATGAGTGCATGAAAACTTGAATTATTTTCTCACAAAAACACAGCACAAATAGAAACAACACAAAGACATTAAAATTACTAGAAGCTTGAGAGCTTCCAAAGCAGAAATAAGAGATAATCATGCTGGTCAGCCCCTGTGTTTTGATGGTATACATAAGATTATTCTAGATGAGACTGTTCTCAAGAAATGGGATCAGTCAGTAATTCTATTTACCCTATGTTGCAGTATAAAGCAAATAAACGTAACAGTAATCTCCCTGATAAAGTTTCAGTTACTATTCCATTCACAAGCACTTTTAAAGTTAGTTAAAGTTCTCCAGCAGAACTTGCTACCACAAGATATTACCAAGATATGTTGTTTAAATAACATTCAAAGAAAGGGTTTAAGGGATATATTTTATTTTTTGGAAAAGAAAATAAGTCATTATGGATAATGGTGTTCTTTGTTAATATTAATACCCTATTCCCAGCAAAGATCAAATCAGAAAGTTACTGTCATACTGCAAGTTCTTCCCAATGGTTAAGGTCCAGAAAAAAGAAAATTAATGAAACTGTGCAAGAAAGCTACTTTAATATGGAGTATATTCACATCTCTGGAAGAAAAGGGAAAAAAAAAAAAAAAACCAAAAACCACACCTCTAAATTCTGCCTGATTTGCACTGAAGGTTCCAGAAAAAAAATGTGGCAATTAGACTTGGGGTGAGCACTTGACCCAAAACCTCCAAACAAACAAAATAATAAACCCACCCCCCTTTTTTCTGTTGATTTCAGAATGAGGTCCTATTAGTTTAGTCCACAGAGGTGTGTTGCACCTGTCAGTCAATAATTTTTAGGACTGCTCCGTTTCTGCTTTAAGTTCAGATATCCTCCTACAGATCTGTCAAACTGAATCATAAAATAGTTTCCACCAAATGTTAGTTTCCTCCTTTACTTTCCTCATGACAAGTCACCAAAGTCTGCTGTCTTGGTTTTTAAAGTCATTAGTATAATATTTTATTTTTAATCTTAGTGACACATGCTTTACAGAGGATGGAAAAATGTTACTTGGATAAAGGTGAACGCAAAATATCCTATTGTGGAAGTGCATACTTATGCAAAAACAAACAAAGAAAGTATATTCTTTTTTAGAAATTTAGTAATTGCATAATTTAAACAATTTATCATGTACTGCACTGTAAGCTAGTCAGGATAGAAATAAAGTCATTCTGACACATGCAGTTAATTTCATTCTTGCACAGAGAGTAAAATTAGCAAAATTATTTAATCGTAAAGATACCTAGCTCACAGAAGTCCTTCAGCTGCCACATCTCAAAATAGGGACATTAATAGACTCTTACATCAATGGTACAATATTTTTCAGAGACTTACAAATGTTTCTTAGAAAAATTCAAACTCCAGTGGCCCCAACAGTAGTGGTAAAGCTAGCTTAAAATATCTGAATTAGGTTTAATATTTTTAAAACCTAAAATTTTATCACTGATTCTTTATTTACCTGGTTGGATATGTTTTCTGGAAGCTACCACTATTGTAAATGTGACTACAGTAGGACTACTGATAAATGAGCACTGACTAACAAACTTCTGGATGCTGGTTAATTTTTTTAAATAATTTTAGACAATTCAGAGCTAGAGTCCAACTGACCTTTCAGTAAGGCCTAAGTTTTAAATACCTACCTTATTTCTGAAAACTAAATACTAACTTACTAATTTTACTTATAAGCATCAACATGAATTATTTCATCTGAACACAACTGAGCTTCCTCTCTCAATTCTCCAGTTGCGGGAAACTGAGCTTTCTTTCCCTACTTACGATCACAACCATTACAGTGAAGTTGGTAGGTACAAACCAAATCAAGATAGTAGGCTGTTCACCCTTGGTACATCATCTTTTCTCATCAGAGCTACAGGGGAGCTATTCTACAATAATGATGTCCTCCAATTTTAAACAGCTGGGTACCAAAGCCCGAGTTACTGCCTTTATCACATTCACATGGTGGAAGCACTTGGGCAGGAACCAAACTACTTAAGCTTGGTGGAGCTAGAAACTTGATCCACAAGAGTAGTCCCAAAATGGAATCAAATTTCTACAGTAAATAGCTTCCCCACTAGATCAAATAAATTAAGGAACAAGTGAAAAGCAGCATCCTTGTATGACTGTGTCAAAAGCAGAAGTGGATATATACAAGGTAGTAGAGCATGACTGATAATGAACCTGCAGATGCTTTCCTACTTTTGTACTAGTTGTGGATTCTATTGAGGAATTGGATGTCCAACAGAACATCAAGAAGTGTAATATGCCTGACCATGGGTGGCCAATCCAGCTCACACTATTGCTCACTACCAGCTAATAACTGACATTAAATAGAAGACATGAAGCTCACACAACTGCTATGATTAAAACAAGAGGACTTGTTAGTCTTCCATCTGTTACTCCGTATAGACATGCTGAAGCAGATTTATAGAAGTACTGTTTTGAGAGGGTAACACATTACATCCGCTTCATAATACTCTGTAGGATTAACCAAAGTATAAGTTTATGGGAAATCACATTTTATTTACTTTATCTATTACTGTGCACAATTACAAGGTGTTTGTATAGGCGCTTCTACACATACACTAGTACTCTTCCTTGGTATTTTTGCATGAAAACAAAAACTCTCCACAAGCTCCCAAGTGAAAAACTATGATAAAAAGGCTCAGGCTCTCTCAGTCTTTAACTTCACTAAAAAGTCCCAGAAATTTCAAGAAAAAAATATTTGGCCATGCTTGACTCTATGACTCTATAGCTAAAACATCACTTTTTCCACTTTGAGGTTCGTGACTGTAGTTAAGCGATATTTTATTCCACCTCAACATTACTTTAAAATTAATATTAAATGCATTTGTTACACACCAAGTTATACTGAGTGACCAAATACTTAGAGAACACAAGAATCCTAGATTTCTATCTGTACCATTATTATTTGTTTTTTTGGCTGAATGTAGAACCTAAAGACAGATATTAAGGAGTCCTTCATTTCAGTAACTGGTCAGTTGCGGTATACTCCATAATCTTTACTGAAATAATCTTAACTTCATTGTCACATTTTCATACTACTATAGTCACGCTTTCTTAGTATTTCAGTGATAACTTACAAAAACATCTCATTGATCTTTGGATTTTACTTTTGTAATCGATACTAATGTCAGTGCTGTAACACAGAATAACTAATGGCACATGCCATTCTGAAGAATTAATTTATGTTCTGGTCTTTTAATATTTTTATATATTCTTTATAAATATTCTTTGGTATTTTATTCTTTAATATTTTAAATATATTTTTATATATTAATATTCTTAATATCTTTGTATATTGTTTGACATGGGCACTAATGATACAGCCAGGAGCAGCCTGAGGGATATCAAGGAGGATTACAGAGCCCTGGGAACAGTGGTCAGGGACCCTGGGGTGCATGTAGTTTTTTCATCAATCCTCCCAGGTCAAAGGGAGAGGGGTTGATAGGGCCAACTGGATCTAGCAAATCAGCAAGTGGCTACGTGTCTGGTGCCACAGCCAGAGGTCTGACTACTTGGACCATAGGACTTGCTTTGAGAAACCTGGTCTGCTGGGACCTCATAGGGTCCACTTGTCAGAGAAGGGGAAGACTGTCTTCAGTCAGAGGCTTGCTGAGCTTGTGAAGAGGGCTTTAAACTAGAGTTTTCAAGGCAGGGAAACCTCAATCCATCCCACTTCTACCAGTATGATGCCAATGCCAGTAATAGATGCCCATAGCCTGCAGAAGGGTCACAGATCAACAGGATAGTACCGGGAAAGCAGTTCAAAGAAACAGCAGCCATTAAATTAGCTGCTGCAGGGACCCAACTCAAATAGCTATGCAAACACATATATCATGGGGAATAAACAGGAGTTAGAGATGTGTGCAAGCTTGCCTTATTGGCATAATGGAGGCATGGTGGGATGGCTCCTGTGAGTGGAGTGTTGCAATGGAAGGATACAGGCTCTTCAGGAAGAGCAAGCCAGGAAGTGAGGAGGGGGTGTAACCTTCTGTGTCAATGAAGAGCTTGAGTCCATGGAGCTCTGTCTGGGGATCAATGAGAAGCTGACTGAGAGTTTATGGGTTAGGATGAAAGGGAGGGAAAGGACAGGTGATGTTACAATGAGGGTCTGGTACAGGCCACCCAATTAGGAAGATGGAGTGGATGAGGCCCCCTATAGACAAACAGGAGCAGCCTCATATCCACAAGCTCTGGTCTGCATGGAGGACTTCAGCCACCCTGATACCTGTTAGAGGGACAACACAGCAGGGCATAAGCAATCCAAGAGGTTCCTGGAATGCATCGATGATAAATTCCTTCCCCAAGTGATAGAGCAGCAAATAAGAAAAAGTGCCATGCTGGACTTTGTTCTCACCAACAAGGAGGGGCTTGTGGGGAATGCGAAGCTCAAGGGCAGCCTTGACTGCAGTGACCATGAGATGGCAGAGTTCAAGATCCTTAGGGCAGTGAGGAGGGCATACAGTTAAGCTCAGTACATCAGGAACAGACTCTGGCCTCTTCAGGGATCTGCTTGGCAGAGTACTGTGGGATAAAGTGCCAAGAAGTGCTTCCTAAACCTGTTTAATTTACTAGCATAAATGTAACTGTAGGTGAAAATCTTTCTATTTGGTTGATTCTCAGGACATTGTTTTCCTCAGTCTACAGGAGCATCTAATGAATAAGTTTTCCTCAGAACCTGAAATGTACTTTTAAAAAGCCTACTTCGGTATTGATGATTGCAGATGAAATGCCTGTCTTTGTTTAGGGGCATTTAGATGCAGGGATCTACTCAGTATTGTCTGTTTTTGCATTTCATCCCCTAAGAGTTTCTGCTTTCTTCAGTGCTCCAATCCCACTTTAATATCCTATTCCACTAGTGTAGTTTGTTGATTTCAGGACAGTGATTTCAGTAATGGAAATACACATATTGTTACAGAAGAATTTGTGTGTATAACAATAATGGAAGTCTACATTAAATTGAACTGATTACTTTTTATTTCTTTGTTAGGCTATATAGAAAAAAGAAAAAAGGAGATAGAAGTTAAAATAGAAAGGGAGAAATGTTTTCTAATTGTCAGCTTGACATTATATAACATTTCTCTACAAATAGGTACAAAATGGCTGCTAATGTACAGGAATTCCTCCTTGTCAGTCTGGCACATCTATTTCTAGTGGACTGCAAATCTCAGCATATGCAATCTGCAAGCCTGACTATGCCTGAGGTGTGACTGTGCAGTGAGGGAGAAGGTGGCTCTCATAACATAGTTCTTGCAAATTCAAAGATTTTTTTTTTTCTGTTATCACTTGATAAAGTATTGTTTAGAGGGGAAAAATTTGTGTGTGTGATTATGCCTAGTCTCCTTTCTTGATTTATGTGGGCTTTTTTATTGTTTAATTGACTTTATTGGTGGAGGCAAAAAAAAAAAAGGAAAAATACAGGAAAACATCAAACGTTAAAGCTCAGTGGAAATAACTTACAATTCTATTTCCAACCAATTCCAGTTATGGATTAAATATACCATAGTAACTTTAATTTCCACATAGGTTTTTTTTTTCCTTTATCATTTACACTTAATCTTAAGAAGAAAACTTATTTGAAGCTACTGAAAGATGACAGAAACCTCAAAACATAGGAAGCAAAAATGAAGCCTATGAACAGCTGTTGCTCTATTCTTCCAAACCTTTAAAAATTATGAAACATCTACACTCTTGTCAATCCATTAGCACTGAGTAGCACAGTATTCTTTTGACAGATGTGAAAAAAAAAAAGCAGAAGAATCTTCTATGCTGAAGCCATATAGAAATGTTGAGCAGATTCAGAACTCCCAGGAAAAAACGGGTGATAGAAACAAATAGAAGCATTGGTAAAATTCTTTAGTGAAATTACTAGCTAAAGATATATATGTACAAAATTTCTATAAATGTATCAGCCATAGAAAATATAAGAGAAAAACAATAGAAAACCTCACAAATACAGCTTAATTTCATTGTACTAAAACTATTTCTGCTCCTTCAGGATGTAAAACACCTGTATCATAAATAATAAGATTTCTCACATTGGGATAGAGGAGTATTTTGCTCTGCAGTACTGACTTTATTCTGAAATCTTCAGAGCAATTGGAAAGCAAATATGTAGAGCAAAAGGCAGACAGGCAAACCATATGTTACAATAGCAGCAGCCGCTGTGAAGGGGAGGATAAATGCATTAATCACTGAAATATAGCTCAATTAAAAAGATTTTTACAAACAATGAAAGATCAGGCTACAATATGGAGAATGATTTCTTGATTCCTGAGCAGACTGTGCTACTATTGTGGTATGAGAACTGCTTATGACCATCTTTAATATGACTGAAGGAACCAGGGAGATACGAGGATAAAACAGGAGACAGTAGTTACAACAACAGTATTTTTATTAGCATTTCTCTGCTTCTTATTTATACATACTTATATTTTTCTGGTCCTCATTTAATTGCGCTTTGGCTTTTCAAAATTTTATTTCCTGCATTCCTTTTTTTTTTTAGTACCTTGACCAGGCAGCTGTGAAGAGGTCTACATATGAAAATGATTTGCAGCTACAGCAATTGGTCTAAGAAAACATATTACCTCTCTGCACAAACGTTATCTCATGGGAAATATTTTCCCTGCTTCTTTCATGGCGCTAATGAGATTCATGTTTTTGGTGTTTAAGTACAGTTGCTGTTTTAGGATCTGAACCAGCACTATGGCCTGTGTTTGACAGACAGAAGGATGCATTTAGAAATAAAAGGCAATCTGTGCAGAACTACTTTGTTATCTTTTATGGGGAAAAAAGATAAGGAACACAGAAGCATAACGACAAAACAAAGTATTTTGGAAGTTGACATTTATTTAATTTGTAATAGTTTACAATTATATTAGTTGAGTGAAATGGTTCTTCTGTGCTCTTGTTCCCAAGCAGAGATTACGGTGATCTACAATGTATTATAAGGAATAGAAGTGAAGAAAGAAGATCAGGCTTAAAAAGGATTTAGTGTGGTGTTGCAGTGGGTACTCAGGAATGTAAGGTGAGTTCAGGTTGTTTGCACATAAAACCACTAGATCTTCAAGACCTCTACCAGCTGTTTAGCACACTCATTGTTGAACATTCATATCATATGCCACTAATACAAAAGGTAAGGAAACTTGCCCAATGGCAGGTATTCTGTTTACGGTTTTCCTTTCAGGGCTGCTACTTGTGTTTGATTTTTCATGAATTCTCCGTAAAGCAGGACATTAGGGTGTCCAAAGGCTATGAATCTTTGCTTCAGGTCCTTCTCAAACACTGCTCCCATCTTGTTACACAGACAAACCACTTGACAGGACAGATTTTCTTTCTGTTGCCAAGTTATATTGTAGACATTTATTTTTTTCTTGAGAAGCTGCAGGTTGTTGATTTTTCATAGTCCTCGTCTTCCTCCCAATTTATTTGATAAACACAACGCAGCAGCCAAGGCAGCCATGGAATCGAATGATGGCATTTGTCAGTTACCTCCTGGTGTTATGAAACCAGCAGGAGTATAAAAGCATTAAAGAATGCTTTTAAAAGAAGAGTAATTTTCTTAAATATTGAGAAGTGATTCTCTTAAGATAATACTTGCAATCAGCACCCAGCATGTGCGGCAGCCACGTTCTGGAAGATAAAATTGGCTGGTTTAGAGAGTTCAGCAAAAAGCAGACGGTTGGGGTACTGTAGTTCTCCTACACAAAGTTATTAAAAGACAAATCCTGTACGCAACTGAAGCTCAAACTGAGGTGTTCCAAAATCACATAGTTCTTATATATAACAGAAAATACTTAAAATCTGCATGTTGCTATTTGAAATTTAAGCTGTGGTCACCAGGCTCATCCATATTAATTAGTACGTATCCTAAGAGATACTTTTTTGCAGATCAGATTGGAAAGAACACTTTCAGAGGCATAGAAATGACTAAGATGCATGCAAGTAGAGCAAAATAAACCAAGAAAGAAATGAATGAGAGAGATGAGGGAAAGACCAGAATAAAATACTGCAATAATTAGAATTTTTATTTGTAGAAGAAAAAACCAAAACTTATTACAATGGAATTATCATTGTGGTTATGAAATAGATACTGGAAGAACATGCAAAAGCTACTGAGTTACTGATGGAATACTCTTTATTAGACTAGTTCTAGCAATGGTATCTCCAAGGCTGCATATCTTCTGTGCTCAAAAACTAGATTAACTGTTCCTATCTATTCTAGCACTATCAGTGCTACTTGCTATTGCAGAACCATAAACTGAAGTTCCATTCATTTAAAGTTCTGAATCTCTCAACATTTTGTTCCCTCTTTTTGTAAGACACACTCTTTTTATTCTCTGATTTTGAATGGAACCCATAAACATTTTCAAACTGCATGAAACATTTCCACTTTTATATGCTGTTGTAGATTTTTGTTATAAAAAAATAGAGAAAGTGAATCTCAACCATTAATTTATCAAGAGGTGTTACTTTTGGTGGAAGTAAGGGTGGTGGAAGCACTGTGCTGAATACAGATTGCTAAGTGGGAATAAATGTGCTTCACATAGAGCCCACTCAAAATTAACCTAACATCCCATTCAGATTAGATGACTAGCATGGCCAGAGATTGCTTATTTTGTCATGATAAAATTAATACAGATTTTAAAATAAAGATTATGCTCTGGAAGTAATGTGACAGTTTATGATTGCTCAAATGAAGTGAAACAGGTTGGCATTTCATTTAATATGCAAAAATTACATATTTTTTCATAAGTGGAGCTTTCTAAAGAAAATAATAAGCTTCATCATGTCAGTGAACAGGAAAAATTTCATCTCTGTCTAAGTAAATAGATGACAAGTATTTAGCTTTTTCCTGAAGTTATAGTCTATTTTCCAGTTGAGATTTTTTTTTTTTAAATGCTCATACGATATTATTCTGTCCTTTGACAACAGAATCAGCAGGGAAATACCTACTTCTTTGGAGTAACTGCCACTTTGTGTAAGGTGCAGTGATGCTGCAGATCGGGTTATGATGCAGTTTCTTCTTGGTCTCCCAGCACTAGCATTAGCTGGTCTTTGCTCTGCCTGATCTGTATTTTAACTCTTACTTTATGAGACATTTCTAGACTTCATCTTATCACAGGTATCGGGAAAAATAAAATCTCTACCACATAATGGCAGAAATGAGGGGATAAACAGGTATGTATTACATTAGAAGCAATGACAGGTTTAACATTCCTTGCTATCCACCTACTTAATGACCTAACAGTTAAAATATGGTGCTGCACCACATTTTTTTTCCATTATGACAGTACAGCTATTCATATGGTCATATGGTAAAAAATCAAGAAACTAATTCACTGAAAACTACCCTCCCCATTTCTCTTCCCTTTTTTTCCCTATACAAAATTTTTGCTCAGATCAATTCTCGGCCCAGCTCCACATGTGACAGCATGAAACACTTGTACTGGCACACAGAAAAGAATAGTAGTGAATGATCTCCATTGAACCTTCTAACATTGCCAAGGAGCTTTTTTTCTTCCCCACGGTAAAAACTGCTGTCCTAGTTGTATGAGAAAGCTTCTCATATCTAATAGCATTACGATACAGTTTTTTTCTAGTTCAAAGTTCAGATACTAGAAACCAGACCTTAAAAAAAAGGGGGGGAAAAAAGTGCCATTTCAGAAAGAAGAGTCGTGTAATAACCATGTCGACCTCTGCTGCTCTACAGATACAATCATACTCTTTTTACAAATACAGTAAGTATAGCTCTGACCTATTTTTAAATTTCCTAATTTATTTATTTACATTTCCAACCTATTCATGAGTCATAATTTGAGTAAGTATATATCTAAATTACTGTTGATATTAAATGCATATCTCTCTAGGAAAAAGGAACAGTGTTTATCTAGAAAGTGCTGTCATGTAGTTAAGTGGATAAATTAACAGTATACTGTGGAATAGCATTTTTAGATCTGGAATAAATACGTAATTTTAATTTTAAATCCTCAAGTATGTGGGTAAAGAGCCTCTCTTAGAGAAGTAAAACCATTGTTCTTATGTGACCTCTGTGATAATATTCAAGATGGTACTGAATAAAAATTTGAACTGGAAGAGATAAATAATTTTCTTTTTTTTCCCCTTCTGTACATATCCAGTTTATAACAAACTAAAGACTCAGCAAAGAGTGTAGAGCTTGTTTATACAGTAACAATTAGACATTTGGCTTTGTCATCTGAGGAAAAAAAATAAATCTATTTATCGATTAGCCAAAGTCTTGTATTACAGGCAGTATTACCATTCTGTTCACTCAGATGCCAGTTGTTTCCAGCCATTCTTTGGATGATCCGTTATTATTCAGGAGTGGTGTGTCCTAAGGACAGTAGAGTGCAACCATACATTTTTCTTAGCTGTAACGTGATAAGCATTAATGGTAGAGTTTAGCAACTCCAATAACAAAAATGGCCCCTTACTTGCAGCAGGGGTCCTGTTGTCAAGTGATTGTTTCAGTAGGTCTCACAGCTTCTGCCACATTCAGCCTATTGGTTGTTTGGTTTGTAAATACAAACATTGCCACAAATTCAGAACATTTTCAATCTAAACGGGGATAAAGTATGACAGATGGATGTAGAACACAGATGGAAGGAGGGAGTAGAAAGTCCTAATTGCCACAATCCATATCACACTTATGAAATAAAAAATAGCTCTATTTCTGAAGCACCCATACAATATTTTTTGAGCTTGGAACTCTCATAAACCAGGTGCCGATGAATTGCTCAGCAACTTCCAACTTCTGCCCTTTAGGCAGTCACCTGTCCCAGTGTCCCTATTTTTCTCCTTTTGTTTTTCATTTTCACACATTACAATCAGTTCTAAGCATCACAGACATATCACCAAACAAAGATTCAAGTGTGTAAGCATTTTATGATCTCCATGACCTTTCAGGTGGTTTTAAAGTTTAGTTTAATTCTATGATGATGATATTTGTCCTATTCCAACTTTGTGAGTATACAAAGGCCATTCAATAAGACCTTAAATGCTCTAAATTGTTCATTTCCTTAGCATCAAAGAAGAAAACAGGATAAAGAACAGAACTTGGGATTTTTTAAGAAAGAAGAAATGAAAGTGAAAAAAGACATAAAGACAACAGGTGTTAACACCTTCTATACAGTAGCTGTCAGGGCTGATATGTGTATAACAAGGCCTGGGTAAAGAATCCCTTTTCAAGTAGCTTATTTGCAAGGCTCCAGTACTTCAATTTGCCAGTTAGGTAAAGCATTTATGAAATATTATACATCATACACATAAAGAACCATGTAGCCTTCCTGATACTATTATTTTCAGTATTTTGCTTCCTCCTGAGACTGAAAAACAGATTTATTTACCTTGATAAAGTGAAAATGGGGGGTGGAGGGGAGCCCACCTCTTACAATTTTCTAAAAGTCATATTGCGTAACACCATGCATCATGTAGTCATAGAGATGAGATGAAACTGCATTTTTTCTGTGTTACTGGAAACCACAGCAATGTACATGCTATGAAAGTGAGACACCACTTAGACCATAATCTAACATATTTGAAGAAAAATCCTATCAAATACTTCAATAATACTGCCTTATATTGCAAATGAAAAAGCAAAGTAGGGAGGGAAAAAGTTACACCCCAATTATTCTGGAATAGCAATTAATATGTTTCAGCTCCTGGCCATATGGCTGTTTCACATACTATCTTTAGACATTCTATTTGGGCATAGAGTATAGTAGTAGAACACCATCTATCTAGCTCTGTATTTTAACTCCCTAAATGCAAATCGAAAAGCACACACATACACTCATCTAAGATTAATCATGCAAAATTTTAGGGAAAATATTTCTCATCACTGTTAGAAACAGAAATAGTCATCATGTCGGTGTTGCAGCCTCTTCCTTTGCAATGTTACTGATACTCCTTAGAAACTTCCACTGGTCTGGCAATAATCCCATTAAAACCAAGTTATTTTTCTATTTAGTGTGCATAAAAGTGACAGAGTGTAGCTCATTCTTACTACTATGATCCAATAATGTTGAAAAAGCATATTCAATTAAAAACATTAGGTATGACATAACATTATAGAATACCCTTTCAGAATCTGACAAATTTTTATAACCTAGAAATATTTGCCCAAGTATGAAGCAATTTCTTGTAGTTACTGGAACAATTGCTGGCAGTTTTAATTTGTTGCAGAATATAATACAGTAACGCTATCAGATGTACACTTGCATTGCAATAGTATAGAAAAACCACTGCAGAAGGAAGACAAGACTGACTTGAGCTACAGTAAGCAATATGATGACTTGTCACACTTGTCATCACAAGTTCAGTCTCATCTTATAATAGCTAGATAAGTGTATTTTTTTTTTGAAGCACACAACGTTTTTGAAAGCTATGGCACATTTTAATCTCCTTTTCTTAATAAAACTCCTTTGCCTGTTCAAAAGGAATATCCTGAATTGCTGCTGTCCCAATATGTTTCTATTCAAGCTTATCTAGTTCAACAGTACAAAGCTTTAAGAACAAAAAGAAACAGTATATACTTATATACATTTTTGTGTTTGTATACTAACAAGAACAGCCCCATATATATATTTAATATATGTGTGTGTGTGTATACACACTCCCTCATACACATAAAGCTTTTGTGGTAGAAACAAAGCAGTTGGCAATGCTTACTCATGAAGTGGGACTGAATCATAAAATATTCAATAGATCCAGGCTGCTTTCCCAATTTTCTGCAAAACAATTATTGCTGAATATAATGAATGTGCTCTTCAAAGGCTGATAAGGATCACATCTAAATGATTTTACATCTTCAGAAATTCTAAAGCACATGTGAAATTACAGTATTCAGCAAGTGGCATTTGTTGAGGTTTATTAAAATTATTTTGAAATACATCCAAGTTCAAGCCCAACTTGGTTTAAGAAGCAAGTTATAACTAAAGAGCTTTGCTCACAAAACTTGACAAAAGGGGAGACTTGTACAAAGGATGAGAGAAAGCATTACATCAGCACAGGTCATCCTTTTCTTTTTTGTTAACTCTCCATCTTTTATGCTGCATTTTCTGTTTCAGGGTTGGACAGGTGAAAAACAAGACCTAATGATAAAAGCACAATATTTTCAACCCTAAAAGCCTTTTTATTACTAAAATTTCAATAGGTTTTTTCTTGAGGGGAGGGGGATAAGAAACTCAGTGGGGGTTTTTAAGCCAAATCAATTTCTGCAAGTATTTATTTCAGTCAGAGCTTAATCCACTATTACTGCTTCAAGTGTTTTATGCACTATTTAGTCAGTCAAAGATCTATGAAGAACTGCAGAAAATCTGAAAAAAAAAATCATAGGAATTTCTGGAAATGCAATTGTTAGAGCAGAGTTTATATAATCTACAGAAATCTATCAAGTTTCACCTATTGCCAACCATAATTACAACTGTGAAATTCTGAAGGAGGGAAGGCAAGACCACAATAAAACTTTCAATTTGCGAACATTTATGATGTTGTACTACTTGAGGGACTGATTCACCACCAATTATAACCTGGAATGTTAACAGTATCTTTAGAAAATGTATGTAAAATTTTACAGAATTATTCATATAGTTACAGGGACTATAAAAAACAGCAAGGAAAAGGACAATCGTATCTAGTTAGATGTTTTGTTTGGTTGGTTGTTTTACATATAGGGTTAAATACTCTTATCAATAACCATAAAGAAACAAATGATCAACTAAACAAAAACTCAGGGGACCAAAGAGAAAATTGTGCTAACTAGATATGTAAGATTTGCCCTCATATTTTTACTCTAGATAATACAGAAGTTTATAAAAATGTATTATTTTCCCCCAAACATAAGCCTGAATCCAAGCATACGTACAGCTCAAGGGTGAAGGACAAGAGAATGTGCTAAAATTATGGGAAGAAACGCAATAAAATTAAGGGAAGGACAAACAAATATGAAAATGCCTTTGAAAATGGCATTGTTTACAGTGTAGAAAGAAAAGGGCAGATGAGGAAATTTGGTAGAAAATTCTATTTATCCCCCAGCACAAATACCTTTATATGAAGTCTGATGATATCCTATTCAGATTTTTCCTAATCAGATTAGCAACAACATAAAAGCATCTTTAAAACAGCTGTAGAGATGTCCTCTCTTTTGTATTTACTCTGGTCTGTGGACGTGCTTCTCTTCCCGTATCACACAAAAGTGCTGTGATCTACACTGATCATCTTAACAAACCGTCTATTCAAAATAATCATATATTTCCTAAATAAACCCATGATATATTGATTATTTTTTTCTAAATAATGTTACAAAATTTTAATATTTGTACTTATTATGCCCTCACTATTTTAACATATGCAATATTTCCATAGCTCCCCCTCCCCCCCAATCAGAAACAATCGCAAAACATATTCTAAACATTAACAGTTTTGAAGAACAAAGGATTTGTTAACATACTGTCAGCCTATGATAATGTCAGGTCATAAAAGAAGATACGGTCTCCTTCAGTAACACTTCCCAGATTACAATAAATGGATACACAGAATATCCATTCATATAGATGAATATATTTATCTTAAAGAAAGATTAATTACAATCATATCCTCTCCTGTTTATACTTCCATTATTTCATTTGAAGGTAAAAACCTCATAGCTGACTTCTCAAAGCCACACAATTTCTAACCAATACTACTACTCGGGACATTTGCTTATTATTGTTGTCTGATATTTTTCTTTGTTTATTATTATGTCTGTTATTTTTTTGATACTGCATAGCTTCATTTATTTTCTGTAAAGAAATAAGCACCTTCGTATCTTCTCTCACTTCCCAAGTTGAGACAGCTACACAAAGGTCTGATTGTTTACTCTAAAATCACTGAAAATGTTGTTTTAAAAATTGAACACAAGAAGCCCCAGAAGCTCATAATGTACCTTTCAGTTTTCAGATATGATCCTTTACAACACAAACAATTATTTTTCCTTCTCTCAGGGTTCTTTGGAATAGTTTTCTTGCCTAAGTTCTGGAAATGAGAATGGTTCAGATTCTGCATAAGTTAAATCTTATCCCAAGTAGACAAACAACATAATACAAAGTGATGGAAATATCATCACTAGCATTCATTTGCTAAATCTATTGTTTTCTACTTCTGCAGCTGGTTTAACTTTGATTGCTTCTGTACTTTCTCCTAGTATATCCTCTGCATGATGATTTGTCCAAGCTCTGATGAACATTCCCTACTTAACTGATATCGTTGTTTCCATCTGAGACATTTTTAGCAATTTATAGATATTTTCTTCTTAAGATACTTTAGCACTTTAAATGTATACAGAAGAAGAATAAAGAAGGGGAGAAAAGGTATTAGCGTAACAACTGATCAAGTGCTTCCTCAGAAAAAATTCAGTGGTTTGATCCATTTTTGGTATGCAGAGCACTTCCTCCCCTTACTCTCCACTCTTCTGACCTGTGTATTTTGAATTTAAGATAACATTTTCAGTTTTTAAAGTCTGACATAGTTTTTCTTTATTAGTGTTTGATTTACTACAGATTCTTCTTGCTTTTTGATAATCATTCATCTGATAGCAAGTACAAATAAACACCATTATTGTTTCAATTATTTGTTTATTATTTTCTGCAATTTCTTGCTAATTTTTTGGTTGTTTTAATTTATCTGTCATCAGTGTATGTTCAAATGCACTATTGATTGATTTCTTGTGAGGACAGTTTCTGTGGTCCTCATATCATATATTTATTTTATATCTGCTGTGAGATATTAATTTTATTACATTAAATGCTTCTGCTATGTACCAGAACCTAGTCAATTCACAAGGTTCAGTTACGGTGCCTGAAGCTGAAAAATCCATCAGTGCCAATATCTCTCTATCCAAAAGAAGGCTCCCTCAAGAAAAGTAATAAAAGAGTGAACAGCCCATTGAATTTTTATGAAGGGGGAAAATGGAAGAGAGGGTTAAAAAAATCAGGCTTAACCTGGAGCAAAAACTCTTACCTGTCAAAGGAGATGCCTACCATGTCTTAATTAAACACAACATGGGCTGATAAAATGCAGAGAACCTACCTGAACTCCCTGCCGTACAGTGAATTTCTGCCTAGATGTCGAAGACTATTTTGAATTCTCTGCAACTTGCAAATTGTTCTGAATAATTGCTAGATTTCTGCATAATGCATTTCAGTCAAGACTTGAGAAGTCAGAAGCTCATTTGTAAGTATTTTGCAGGAGATGCTTTCCCGACAAGAATGAAATGTTAAATGGCAATTTGTGCTTTTATAGTGTTTTATTATAAACTATATCAAAACATACTTTTAGGAAAAAGAGCTGATACAACCTTAAGAAGAAACAATGGTCCACCCACAATTAATGGGCTGATCATTAATAATTTCTTTTTTTTTTAATCTAAACTTGATGCTACATATCAGTGTTACGTCATTAACATTCTAATCTCATTACCGAAAATACTGTTATTTTGATGTAAGCTTTTTCCTTTCCCAGCATTTGGGGGGGAATATACTTGTAAGAAGTATTACTGAACTCTTTTGTGTTTTGACAGTCACTGTGTATAACAGTATAGTACCATGAGCGTATGTTTCTTTGCTAGCGAGAATGTAGACAGAAAACTTGGTAAAAACCTGCAGCCACTCGGGTACTTAACTTAGATCGCAATCCATTCTTTGCTTAACAATCTTTTGCCTTACAACGCAGTATGATCTATTTCTACACTTTGTACTAATTCTGTAAGTATAACAATACACATAAATCCTTTTTTAGTCATATAAACCTTGAAAAGTTTTGTGATGGATCTGAGATTTTTTTTTCATTTAAGACTGCCACGTGAAGAAATGGGACAGGAAATGAGAGTGACAAGAGCATCGTATCGCTGTGTACATTTCAAAGTACCGTGTGTCATGTACAGGTAACAAATCCCCATCAAGTACACCTGGCTTGCTGAAGCAAGGCTCACCTCAAAAAATGTTTTCCAAAAGAGACTACTGGAATATTCAGTTAAATATGTAATCTCTGAACAATTCCTATTAACAACGGTGCATGCAAAGGTTAATATTCATTGATGTGCATGAGATACCTGAATATAGAAAACACTTCACAAATATTTGTGGCAAATGCTACAAAGGCCGAGAAGGTAAGTAAAGCATTTATCTCAATAGGAAAGTAAGGTTTCCTGTTGTTCTGATACAGTGCATCTCCTCTGGAACAACAGCTATTTTTGCCACTCATGAACTTGGCTGCAACCCAATCAAACTGGAGGAGTTGAAGGTTACAAAAGGAAAAGACTTTAGTAGGCTACAATTTACATAAATTTGAGTGGTTTACTCCTGAGTTTTTCTACCTGTTTTAATGTTGTTCAGTAATGCATATGCAAGAAGAACATACTTTCTTTACATTCTTTATGTGGTCTCTGTGGCCTATTTCTGTGTATATTTCAGTACATAAAAATATCAATCTTCCACATAATAATAATTCCAAGGTAACGTTACACAAAGACAATACCTATTAACACAGTCTCAAGCATAACTATCATTTAAATCCATAAATATAAAGGGAGGAAATGTGTAATATCCCACACTGAGAATAAAAGTATGGTATGCACGGTCTGCACATTTCTTGGCCACAAAGGCATGTTTCAGGAAATGCACTCCTCTGCTACATAGGAATATATTTTAGAAATATTCTAGTGTTTAAAAACTTCTTAGTGTGTAGTAATCTATGATAACAGATATAAACTCCAATTTACAGACAACACATAAGCTCCTATTTGGCATACGATTTTCAAATCAGAACATGCAGTGCTATATCAATTGGAGCGACAAAAATTGTTTTTCATTAAAGAAATATATTGTTTGATTTCAACAGACAGTTTATTTGGCATACAGTTCATACATTCATTTCATTAATCATCAAGTATGCTAGCTACAGATTAACACCACCTCATGCTGGCATTTGATTGTGTAAAGTTGATAGCTATTCCTTATCATTTTGCTTTTGCAGGAAGCAATCAGAAGAACCCCAAGTCTAAAACCTTTCATTTCTGTTCCCTAAAATGTATTGGAAGCAAGGCAAAAACCGCTTAGGTTTCCCATTTAACTTCTGAAGACCTAAAAACTAAGTATAAATTTGAACCTGACTGGTAGCGTGTAAGACATCTTCATGCATTGTGGGCTGCTTGTTGTTCAGCCAGTGATCTTCGATTCAATGCTCATCTCTAGAGCACTTGACAGGGATTTGCTGTTTGCTCACCTGTGCACACAGCTTGTCTAGTGTTCCAACTGCTAAATTTCATTAAGAAAAAATAAGGACATTCCTTATTTATTTTGCCATATCTACAATGGCTGAATATCCTGCAGAAGCTACATTTAAGTACTAAGAGGAAGAATAAGGATGATGATGAAGAGTAAAAAGATACTTTCTGTGAAAGTTATGTTATTCTGAAAAGGTTTGGGAGTCCCTTCCTGCAAAATTAACTTAAAGCCCAGAGATTAATGGACTCAAGCCACACTTACAGTATATTCAACTACTTAAAAAATACTCCCCTGTGCAGCAACAAGGCCGAATACAAATCTGTCTACATTCCATATACAAGTCCCAAGGAAATCTATTTTGGGGGGACCCTCTCAGCTGCATTTTACAAATCCAGTGCCAGGCCAAAACTCCACTGTTCTAGCTTCCAGAAGCTATCACAAACAATATTGAACTTAAGCATTGTACTAATCCATTTATCCACCTGAAAAATTAAGATAACAGCTCTGAGTGGGGTTTTCCTGAGTATGTAGTGATTGAAAAATCAATAGGACTTGTCCCTTAAGTCACTTAAGACCAGATATTAATGGTATTTATGTGCCTGGAGATCAAGACAGACACCTGATGGGACTTTCATAACACCTCCCTCCCACTGAAAGCTCATCCTCTTATCTTGCTTATACGGGCTATTAGAAAGTTTAATTAATGAGTGACTGAAGTGCTTTGTATAGTGTTTCATGATCCTTAGAAGAGACGCATGTAACCTGAAAGCATTTTTATTCAGCCCTCTGGAATGATAAGTCAAGGACTTCAGAGTACTGGTGATTAATTTATCAGGAAATGAAGTAGAGCTCTGAAGCAGGAAAATGCTTTTCCTGCAAGCATTCCAACAGTCCTTGTGTTGTAGAAACAAGTATTATCTCCTCTATTCTCCTTCTTAAAAGCGTAAGGACTTTATCATTTTTCAACGATCAGTTACAGGAAACAATCTTTAGATTTCTTCAGATATTTTACATCAACTCCTATCATGCCCATTATGTTGGATTCTAATATTCACGTAAGAATCAGTAAATAAAACTACAAAAGTTAATTATAATATGGAAGCATGGCAAGTTAGAAGATAATCTGTACAATGAGACAATGTTATGAATAGATATATTATCTACAGAGTCTGGATTGCATGACTAAAGCATCCAGTCCAAAATACAAGAATGCCTAATGATAATATGCAGATTCCATAGTCGCATATTTCAAAAATGTATGTCAGTAGAGAGAATAATTTCATATCTAGCAAAAAGATACAGGGAAGATAAATCCTGAAGTTAAGGCTGGAGCTTCACTATCCGATGCAACATATGTTAAAGCTCTTCAAAACAAAACAGAATAATTGTCTCAAAGTTGAAAGGTACCCGTGATTTAAAATAGTAACAAATACCTAAAGGTGAAAAAAATGTAGCTATTTTTGAAAATCAGATTTATCTTCAAAGACTCCTTTATAGGTTCTTCAAAAAACACTTTAAGTTATAGCACGTACACTGGATAGTTACATTTCCTTGCTCATTTAAGAAAGTATGTCAAGAAAGTTACAGGCTGTGGGTAATGAGACTGCCTAAAAATTTTGCACTACGAGCATAAGGGCACAATGTACTCTCAGTGCAGGACAAAACTGTCCTGCTGTGAGGCAGAGTGATTCTCCTTTCCACTGGACAAATAAATACTTCGATGCAATCCTCACGATATATAAAACACCCCATAAGTTGAAATTTCAGTTCAGTTAAAGGGCATTGGATATTTTTAGAATTCTGCCTCTTAATGTGGGAATGACATGATATTTCAGAAGGAAATTTCCAAGGTGATTTGAAAGGAAAAAAAACCCAATAAAAATGCTAATATAAAGCCAAACGTGCATTAATGGAAGCAACAAATTTTTTTGCAGTGTAGGAAGTCCTTTTACACAAGTTACAGTCTTCTTATTTGCATTTAATTGTACAAAAATCTTGCACTCAAAATATAATTCTTCAAAAATGCCAAGTCTGTCAGGCATTTGATAAAGTAGTACACAAAGTAAAATTATTTTGGCTGACTTCATCTATAGTGTAGTTGTTAAAGAACTAATTTGACACATGATATACAAGCCAAACTAGTTCTGCTTCAGATATAAAAAGACTTAATAAAGGGCAACAGCCTGTTCAATTCAATAAAGGTAATTTAAAGTTACAGGGTAAAAGAAGTATTAGATACTCACATGCTTTATGTATTGAATTGACAATAAGAGTACTAGTCAAACTAACAGCAAAGGTACATTCTGGTTAATCCCTTCCTCTCTGACAAACCTCCCTTAAACATGCTTTACTTTTTGCCATTTCAGTCTTATGGAACAGTGCGTGTGCTCAAGTTCTGCGTAGTGAGGAAGCCCAGGTTTTGTCTTATGGTGTACACATATGCATTTATTTCAGAGTGAAATGTGCATTCCAGAATAGAATGTAAATACAAGTCTCATGAGGATAAGATTTTGGTGAATCAACAGGCCATTTGACACATTCCTTCGCCCTACAACAGGATCAAATACACAGTGAATCAAAACACTGATGTCTTATTTAGAAAATAGTAAAATGGACTGTGAAACTTGTTTCAGGGAAAGAAGTGCTTCAGAGCTTTAAACTATATTGCCACCTACTGTCTCTAACAAAAATCAGGAGACAGGTTCAGTTGGCTACAGAATAATAGAAATCTAATAATTTGGGAACTCCACTGTGAAGCAGGAGACAGAATACTAATTTGTAAATCTTGGAAGAATGATTTAGTGCCCGCTCTCCCTTTTTTTGGTTTGGCCATGATCGGTCCAGAAAAAATGACATGAGTGAACAAGAAGGAAGTTACCAGTGAAGACTGCATAGCCAGCCATGTTCTGCTCATCATAAAACAACATTCTCTTGCAGCTCTTGCCACATAGTGACCAGATACACACAGCTGGGACGAAATGAGGGGTAAGAGATTCATTAAAACAAAGAGCTACTTATTACAGATGCAGTGTTTTGAGAGAGACTGTGAATACTACAAGCTGACTAGGAAGAAAAAAATGCTTCAGTCTTCTGTATCACCCTTCACAAAGAGGTGATAGTCTACAACAAATAAGGATGCAGTCCATGGAAATTCATTTCAATGAATTATGTTCTGGGAGAAGCAGGATGGTGAAAGAAACAGAGTAAGGTTAAGTTTTTTTTAACACCTTGAGTGTTTTGAGAACAGAAGTTCTGTAAACAGAACATAAGTTAATTGGTATATAAACACTGCTAAACTAATCAGAAGGTATTATGAATACCAACAGAGACTCACACACACAAAAAAAAATGTACACTGAAAGGTTAGAAATACGCATACTAACTAACTGAATTACCCAGGGAGAAAAAACCAAAAAACAAAAACCAAACACAATCAAAACACTAGTATTCCATTAAACAAGCCAAACAAACAAACAAACAAAAAGCACTAATTAAATGGTATAGCTTAAAGCTGTATTTCTGGGACCAGGTTAGTAATAAAAGAAAATAAGAAGTTGCTGTATGAAACACTACAAAAATTGCTATTCTTTAACAGTAGGTAGGGAGAGATGTAGTGCCAGTCTTAAATGTTTTCATACAAATTAAACACACAATGCCCTTCCTGATGTGTAAGAACCTGATTTCAACGTTGTGGGAAAGCACTGCTAAGCAGACTTTGATAAGTATGGGTTCTTTCATTTTTGTCTCACTTTTATGTAATTTTTACTCCTGGACTTACTGATATTCCTACAATATATCACGTAGACAAAGTAACATTCAGAGGTTATTCTCGGTGACATCCCAGAGAGATTCAGGGAAACTCATATAAGGCAAGAGTTATCAACAACATATCTTGTATGTTCTGTGCTTCAGAGGATTTCACATGGAGAGCACTACTGAGAAAAAACAGATTTTTTTCTTTTCCTCCCTTGTTCTAGCCCCTAAATGAAAGTTTCAAAGACTTGTTAGCTGATGTATCAATCAATAAAAGCCATATAAACAGTTACAAAGCAATATTTAGGAAAAAAAAAGTAATAATTTTGTCTGATGACTGACATGTTAATTTTATATAAAGACAAATAAAGCAGTTCTGATAGTTTGGCAGAGAGCAGATTTTGCGTATACGTTAAACTCAGCCTCATTGTCTGTTCTCTGTTATTGCTTATTTGGTTTCTTTTGCAATCTCAAAAGGGCAAAACTTCTATTACTGTCAGGCAGAGAGCACTATCGCATCCGCCAATATGGATATGGTACCTTTTGCCAGAAGTAAGACTATTTAGGACGAGTCTTAAGGTCTGAATCTCCTTTGAAATAAAGGATTTCAGTAAGCATCTGGCTTAAAGCATAAGCTTAAATGTTGTCTTGAACAGCAAAATATATAAACAGACTCTGGCGCATTTCATTGAATCTGACTATACTCTTTAACACAACCAAATCCTCCTTATATAAGTCGAAGATGCTCTTCTTAAAAATGAGACAAAGACGTGGATCCATTTGATTCGCACGTTCACACGTCCTGTTATTCAAGAAGCTACACCTACAGAACTTAACACCCAGCTCCTAAAACGCTTCTCAAAGACCATCTCAAACAGACCCCGAACACACACCCCCGCCGCCCGGAGCACGCCTCGGGGAGCCCACCCCAACGCGGCAACGACCGCAAGAGACCACAGCACCGTCCTGCAGAAACCGCTCCAGCAGCCCGAGGTAAAGCAAGCCCCACACACAAGGGTGAAAAACATCCTGCGAGGAGACGGCCCTCACCCGGCCCCGGAGGGGCTGCCTGCCGGGACCCCCGCCCGCACCGGGGGCGCGGCTGCGGGGCAGGCTGTCCCGGCCGGTTCCTCAGCCGCCTTCCACCTCCCCTCCCCGGCCCGGCCCGGCCCGGCCGAGGTTCGGAGGCCGCCACTCTCCCCCGACAATGCATGAGCGCCCGGCGGGAGAGTGAAGCCCCTCACAGCTCCCTCAGGCCGCCCACCTTCCCCGCACCTTCAGCAGGAACGCGGCCAGTCCGGAGGCAGCGGAGCCTTCCCCAGCCTTCCCCCACCCACCTTCTCTCCCTCCCCGCTCATCCCTCTTTCCCCTCCTCCTTCCGCAGCCGCTTGAGCGCCCTGTAACCCCCCCCGTCAGGGCTCTGCAGGCCCGGTGAGGCGCCCAGCAGCAGCAAGGATGGGGGGGGAATGCTGACCCTCCGGAGCTCGGG